>JBBIGC010008391.1:0-13395 GCA_037576955.1 Lepidarchus adonis | reverse complement strand
AAACAGAGGCAAACACATAACAGAGACAAACAAACAACAAAAGAGAAAAGAGAGAGAGAAAGAAACAACGGGGGGGGGGGCAGCAGAGAGCATGTATCATGGTTAGAAAATATCAATATTAGCAACAAAGGCAATGGCAACATATCTACGTACATTTGTAATAATTAATTATTATAATAGTATGATGATTTCATCTATGAAGACTTCCCTAGTCGCCTTATGTGAATCTGCCAATGTGTTGATGTGAGCTGTTTTGTCACTCGGAATCCTGTGAGTGGTGGAGGCCGATGCGGTGGTGCAAGATGCAGGGGGGACAGACGGACAGCAGCCCCCGTCCCTGATATGAGGTGAAGGCAGATGAAGCCAGGCAGTCGAGGCCTGCAGTGACCCCTCCCCACGTAAGGTCCCATAGTCAGGCCTCCCCAAGATGGCCACCCCTGACCCTAGGGGAAGCCACAAGGGACAAAGGGGACGATGGCCCCCAAACAAAGGGGCCCACAGAGGGGGAGATGCAGCAAGACCCAGCCCTGCCCACAACCCACACCAGTGCAGGACAGTCAAAATCACTTGCCGGCCAGGGCCGCGATCCCGCCCCCGTGGAGCTCTGCCACACCCCGGAAGGCCAAGGCTGATAGAAAACAGAAATAAATAAATAAAGTCACGGGTCCCAAAACAGAACTCTTTTTACCAAGTGTACGGTATGCATCGGTACAACCATCGGTAAGTTAACCATCAATCAGCCAAAGTGATGCTTACACTACTGTTAAAGCTTGTAATTTGCCAAAAGTGATGCTAAAATGATAAAATGAACTGAAATTAAATGTTTACAGTTGCTATGTGATTTAATTGAATGCAAGAATATTTAATTTTATTTTAAATAGAAGGGGAATTGCAACTGCTCATTTTGCTACCTTGTGTCATTTAACTAATCTGAGTTAGTGATGAAAAACCAATCACAGAAATGACATGTAGCACATGCAAGAAAATATTAAAATGACCTTTAATTAAATACTTTACTTTGAATAAAATTACTAAAATGACCTTGGAATTATTAATTTGGCCTTTATTAAGAGTGTTCCACTCTCCTCTGTTCAGTGTATGTTTGGTGAAGGACAGAGTTGAATCCCTTTGCAGTTTCACACAGATTACTAGCTGTAGAATCTGCTGAATTAATTGAGAGAACCAATCAAAGCTCCCTGGTGTCTCCTGTTGAAGTGTTAGCAAGTGGTGAAAAGTTACAGCAATCATGTGGATATGCTTCAGAACTGTAGCCAGAGAACATGCTTTAGATAATGTCTGTCTGAACACATGAGCTGGAGAAGGTGCTCAGGGGGATATGATCAATTAGAGCAACTTTTTTATCTCTGCAAAGTGACGTATCTGGGCCATTGAATCCCATCACACCATACTTGGCGGTGATTGTGTTCATGTGTGTGTGTAATAAATGTTTTTCCGAATGCTGACCTACATTCAGGGGTAGGTCAGCAGTTGACCTACCCCTGTGCTTTAACATTTCATGCGATTGCTTGAGAGTATCTTGTATTATTACATGAAATGAAAGACATCTCACCTATACAGAAATTTACAATCGAATGAACAACATTTATTCAACATGGACTAACACCCTTTTGCCTGATAGCCTAGAATGCTAGCATAAAATTAATGGTTTTCTCGATGTGGAGTTAATTTTGAGCTTTAAATAAAGTAATATAATCCACAAATAAAACAGGAAGTAGTAAAAATGTTAAATATGTTGCCAATAATAGGAATATATTTAAACATAATTTGATATTCGCTGAAAGTAGCATTGTTCCAGATTTGTGTGTGTGTGTGTGTGTATATTGCACATATGCCAATACCATTTTCAGTTGAACAAGATGAATATCATTAAACAGAGAAATGCCTAAACTGAAGGCTATCACACATTTCTACACACAGTACCATAGAAGTTAATCCCATATGGGTGACCAGATGTTGACATCCACAGAAGGCACTTTCTATTAGTACAAGTTTAGCTCTCCAGAGTAAAGGTGTAAAATATTCCCCCAAAAGTATTACATTTAAGGATTTAAGGATGGATTTTCTGCTGCTCTCATGTCTCTCTGCCTTCCTATCATTAATCTGAATAAGTTGTGAATCTTATGTTGTACATCTTTCTGATCATTGTCCTTCTTCTCTGACCCAAAGCTGTTAGAAACTAACTGACAAGCCTAATGCCAAACATCGTCGATTCTCCAGTCACACTGTTTCAACTGTGGTGTCACTGTGAGCTCAGATTTGTCTTTTGACACAGATAAAGCCAGTATTACTCAAACTGGTTTTCTTCATCTTCAAAGTATTACGAAGGTAAGAAATGTTTTGCGGAAACATTATATCCTCAAGAATAGACTACAGTAAGACCTTGCCATTAGGATGCTCCATACAAACATAAACTGCTGCAATCAGTCCAAAATGCAGCAGCAAGGTTCCTTACCAGGACCAGGAGTTTTGATCATATTAGCCCCATTCGCTCTGAATTACACCAACTCCCAGTTAAATTCTGCATTGATTTCAACATTTTATTACTAATATATAAAACCCTACATGGCCTTGTACATGTAAAAGTACAGCAGAGGGAAGAGTCTTTTCTTAGATCCCCCACCCTCCCAGCTCTGGAATAACCTCTCTGTTAGTGTCCCAGACTCAGACACAATCTCTGATTTCAAGTACAGGCTCAAAACCTTGTTTAGCCAGGCGATTGATAATTAAACTTCACTAATAGATGGAGGACACAGAGTTGGGATTCCAAGGACATAGAGAACTGGAGTAAACTGTGACACTGGTGCTGTTGCCCCTCCACTCTCACATGATCTCCCAAGTTCAGTGAAATTAGAGTGGGGGTGGAGCTAGTGTCTTAGGGTGCTCTCATATCTGTGTCTACCCCCTGCTCTGTCCTTTCTAACCAGGCTGTTATAGCAAGGTCTGCCAAAGTCCTGTCTCGCTCTCCATGGGTTCTTATTCTGCACCCATGAACTGGAACAACACTAATTCACTAAAACACGTTCCTTTTATCTGATCATTTTCATTGGAGGGAGCTGGTCAATCAGTTGTCACTTCTCCATTACTTTTAAATATGACCCACTCTGTCTCCTGCTCATCTATCTTCAGATTAGTTTGACTATGACAGACCACCTCCATGTGCTCCTCTTACTTCCTACTTTCCAGCCAGAAAATGTAATCAATATAACTTTCAAAAATGTGTTTCATTCTCAACTTCTATTTTATTTTCTCCTTGTTACTACATGGTGTCAAGAAGAGGAAGATTGGTTCCTCCTAAGGTGTCTTCCACCAGCCGATGAAGTTTTTCCTTTATTTTTACATTTCACACACATGCAAAACCACACATGTGTTTCAGAATTACTCTTTCAGGTAGTAATGTTGTAGCACTTATATGCACTGTTGTAACACTTACACTGTTTTCTATGACTAAGAAGATTGTATTGAACTCCCTGTAACTCGCACATCAGTATTGTCATGTCTGAATTTATGCTTGATTGTTTCATGCACCTGGAAGTTGCTTTGGACAAAAGCGTCAGCCAAATGAATAAATGTAAATGTAAATGTAAATGTGTCACAGGCCTACTAATTATTTTGTCTGCCTAATTAAATATTGCAAAGCTGTCTATGCCTTTTCTGCTTATTCTAAGTTAATTTCCTGCAGATGTGATTCCCCATTGTGTTGGATTTATTAACATTAATAAAAATGGTCATTGAAAAGAGTCAATTTTACCTAACATTTCAGTAATGTCTCTTTATTTAATGCCTGGTTTATTTTGAAATACCAGTTGCTGTGGATGTTCAAGCACTGTGCATGACAAGTGTTTAAATTATTGACATCCAGATAACTTGCTCAGATCTTAGTCCAATCTTTACAGGCATAAACATTTAATAGAATGTGCATAGTTTATGTTGTGCCATTTTGGTGACCAACATTACCAGACCAACATTACTTCTGTTCACAGTAACTGTAGCTGACATATTTTATCACTGATTGCTGTAATAAATGACCCATTGCTTTAAAAGGGTACCAATTAATTTTATTTTCACTAATCGCTTAATGTTAGATATTGAGATGAAGCATTCAAGATGTTCAATTATTATTTTTTCCACTGTAAGCCAGCTAGAAAATTGTTACCTATAGTTTTACACATATTACCAGCTTTAGACTTTGCTAAATTATTATTAATTATTTCATGTTAAGATGAACTGTACCAGTGTTTAAGTAATGTCAATCATGTGGATAAGCTTCAACATTTCTACACAGATCTCTTTTGGTTATTGACCTCTAAACCCTTTTAGAAATGCCTTAATTTCACTTTTCCCTGTTATCTGGGAGACCTCTGCAGAGAGAGGGTAGTAAGGGTGTAATGCAAGGTCACTGCCCACATTTCCTTTGCTTCACTCACTGTCCCAGGCTAAAGAGACTGTGGTGGGGCTGAAATGGGCTTTAGCTGAGAGCAGTTTGTTTTGAGGCTTCTCATCATGGTATACATGATTGACCTCCACCCCCATTTCATCCCTCTTTCAGCACCAATACCTCACCATGTTTACTTATTTTCCTTTGGGCTTTCAAAGGAACACCCCATGTTCATAGCACTGCAGTCATAAAGTGAAGGGAAGTTGTTGAGAGAGAAAACAGGTGGGTATTTCTCATGAAATTTTATGTTCAACCCGTTTATGTCCAATCTGTCTTTTTTATTATTACTATTTTGAACATCAACTTCAATCAAAAAAGAAAATATACTGTTTTTCTTACCTAGAAGTTTTATTTTACAATCAGTCTTTTTAAAAATATGATTTTCAGTTTAAAACCAAAACACTAAAAGGTTGAAAAAAGGCATATAGAAATCAAGTATGTTTTCTACAGAAAAATATGGGTACGTCAACTCATCAAGGTGTTTAGTAAAGTGAAAATATAAAGCATTTTAAAAGTACCAAAACTGTACAAAGCTAAATCGTATTCTGGCTAAAAACACAGGAGCACATGAATGATTAAACACTTATCTTACTATAAATGTGTAACAAATGTGTTTTTTTTATATTCCAGCATGTGCCCCCATAGTCATATGCAGTGTTAAATAAAGCATTGTAGTGCTTGAAATATTTTATTATAATTTATGTTTATTACTGGGGCTTGCAAGTATTGTTAACAATGAATTACCCAGCTAGTTGATTATTTGCATTTAAATGAATATTATAACTAGTTTATGGGCAAAATATTAATGCTTTTGGGAACATGTAACACCTGCTAAAACATTAAGGTAGTTCAAGTTGCTATAAATCATGAAAGTTACACACACAGCTTGTTTACTAACTTGGTTGCTTTTTTATTCTCACTTGAGCTAAAGTTAAACTTATAGTTTTCTGAAATATTCATCAAGTTCTATTCAAAATGATACAGAAGATTAACCTGTAAAAAGACAGATATAAGAGCAAGGTCTATAAATAAGCAACAATTGTAAAAGTTCTCACCACAAAAGTATTAAAGGGCTTTATCGATCATATTTACAGTACAGTCATGTGAAAAAATTAAGACATTTAAATATTCAGTTCTTTATTAAGAAATGTTAACATATCGATGTCTAAATTTTTTATTTATCTCTGTAACAGAACGTAAATACAACAACAAACAACAAAACCTTGATTTATTCATTAAACAAAATATATCAACAGAAGTGTGTATTCTAACTGAGGAAAAAGTTAGGACATCCTACCACCTAATAGCTAGTGTTACCACCTTTGACTGAAATAACCGCAGTGAGAAGGTTCTTGTAGCATCTACCAGGCTCTGACATCTGTCTGAGGAATGTTTGCCCCACTCCTCAATGCAGAATTCTTTAAGCTGTGAGATGCTTGAGAGGTTTCCTGCATGTACAGCCCGTTTCAAGTCACCCCACAGCATCTCAATAGGATTAAGATCCGGGCTTTGACTCTCCATTTCATAATTTTCAGCAAGCCAGTATGTTTTGAGTCATTGTCGTGTTGCAGGGTCCAGTTCTTCTTCAACTTTAATGTTCTTACAGATGGTCTGACATGTTCTTCAAGCACGCTCTGATACACAGTAAAATTCATAGTGCAAAGCATCAGCAACCATGACACTTCCACCTATAGTTAGTATAAGGGTTTTTTTCTGGAATGCTGTATTTGGTTAACACCAGACATGTCCTCTGTTCTAGTGTCCAAATAATTCAGTTTTATACTCATCTGTCCAAAAAACATTATTCCAGAAGTCCTGGTCTTTATCCATGTTCTCTCTGACAAAGTTCAATCTCTCCTCTTCTTTCTTAAAGAGCAAAGATTTCCTCCTTGCACACCTCCTATGCAAGTTAAAGTTGTGAAGTCTCTGATTGTAGGGACATCCATTTTCATATCAACAGTAGCAAGAGCCTGCGGTCTGTCCCATGATGACATTTTAGGGTTTTTGTAGTCTTCTTTTAGCATCTTGTGGTCTGCTCTCGGGGGAGAACTTGCTTGGATGGCCAGACCTGGGCAGTTATTATATCTTCTTTCTGAAGGCATCAGACAGTTGGGGTTTTTTTTTTAACTCACCATAGTGTTCACTCTCACCTCAACAGTCAGGAGCACACCAAGCTAAATGTCTGAGGTTTAAATTGGACAACCCCCTTCAAAATGCTGCGTTATTACAGTGGAGGAAGAAATTATTTGACCCCTTGCTGATTTATGTTTGGCCACTGACAAAGAAATGAACAGCCTATAATTTTAATGCTAGGTTTATTTTAACAGTGAGAGAGAATATCAAAAAGAAAATCCAGAAAATGACATTATATAAAATATATAAAGATTTTCATTTCATTGAGTGAAATAAGTATTTGATCCCCTACCAACCATTAAGAGTTGATTAGACTGATTAGATATTCCTAACTCACATTAAATACAACTGTCTCAACTAGTCACCTGTATAAAAGACACCTGTCCACAGAATCAATCAGATGCTCCACCATGGGTGTCAAAATCTCCAAAGAAAGTCATTGCACTTTGCAGGGGGACATGGAGTAACATTTATTTCAAGTGAGTAAGGGAACAGACTAGGAGGGAAGTGCAGGGATAACAAAACACATAAGGACAAAGACAGGGACAACATCTAGAGCAGAACAAACACTAAACTAAACCTAACCTAGAGGACCAGAAACTAGAGCGGGTGGATAGAGGTAAGGAGGGACTAGGAACAACTATACAACTAAGGAACGGAAAAGGGAATACAAAGTAATGGTAAAGCTAATGCTAATGCCAACTAGAATAAGGCTGACCCTAAGGGAAAGGGGGAAAGGCAAAAGGCTAAAGCTATCAGGTATCGCTAAACCCTATGACTGCAACTTAGACTAAACACAAATGGTGAGACAAGACCAACATAACAAATACTTCACCTGAACCACAAACAGCAGACAGGACCAGACACAAGACAAGACATGAAGCGTTCTGGAAACAATGAAACACAGTGGACGGACAAGGACTGAATAGCATGACTAGACTATATAAGGCAGCTAATTACTGACAAAAGGATATGACAGTTACAGGCAACCAATGACTTACTAAGACACTAACAAGTAGGGAGAGACAGAACAGACAGCCAATGGGTAACCAGGAGAACATAAACTAGATACCAGACACCTGTGCAAGGAACACATATTGAACAGGGGCTTTCAGTCATTTTGGTGACCTCTGGTGAATGTAGATCTTCTACCACCAGAGGTAGGATGTGGTAGACGTTACAATACGCAAGACCAAAGAGGTGTCTAATATCAGGGACAAGATTGTAGCCCTGCACAAGGCTGAAATGGGCTACAAAACCATAAGCAAGAAGCTGGTGAGAAGGAGACAACTGTTTGTATAATTGTTTGAGAATGGAAGAAACACAAAATAACCATTAAATTGACCTCAGTTTGGCTGAGGATGATAAGAACTAGAACTACACGGGGGGTAGCTCAAGGCAGCTGGGACCACAGTCACCAAGCATACCCAAGACAACCAAGGAGTGGCCCAAGAAGAAGCACATTAAAGTCATGGAGTGGCCTAGTCAGTCTCTGGACTTTAATTCCATAGTAAACCTGTGGAGGGAGCTCATAGGGTGTCTTCATTTTTTCACATCACTGTACATACATAAAATGCTATGAAACAATTAATATTAACAACAGGAACAGCAGCTTAAAAATCTATTATAATTTATATTGTATATAAATTATATTGTATCGCACCACTAATTGGTTGCATATCCTCTAATGTAAGTTAAAAATTAAGAATATGTACTGTATGTTCCATTAGAAATTAAATAACTGAATTCATATTTGTTTTTACACTTTGATTAAACTTTCTATTTTTAGAAGAAACAAGAAAGTAGGGATGCACCACTTTGGGATTTTTAGGATGATGATGATATCCAACATTTTTCATGGTAATATCTGCAGATGCCAATAGTAAAAAAATGCAGAATTTTGCATGTGTATCTGGATGTCTATATCCTCTATACTGTATATCTGATAAATATTTCTATAAGCTTAAAACTTTATCTAACATAAGAAAAATAAAAGCATTTCAGAACAGCTTCACCTAAACATTCTGCACTTCCAAAATGTGAATATTTTTTCAAGCATATATCTGACCAATTGTAGCATGTCTAATTTTAGTAACATTAGGAATTAAGTAATTTTAAAAAATGCCTTTGGTCCTAATTTTTTGGCCATGTTAAATATTAGGGATAGAAATTCCATAACACATTCCATGACATTTTGGTTAGTAAAATATTTCAATTCTTTGAAGCAGACAGTGTGTTACAGAAGTTTCTTCAAACATCTTGGCAACTCTATCGCCTTTTCTAATTTCCATTGCATGTTCTTGTGGACTTCAGAAGTAATATTATCAGAGTACACAAAATGTATGTTAAATACATTCTAAAAATGTTAATATAATACTAAATAATTACATATTGATCATTGTTGTTGGGTTAAGAATATTATATTGTGCCACAAATTGTTGTAGTACTACCCTACATCGATCCCACTTCTTGTGAACCCAGGGTGTCATGAGCATTGCCTATCCTCTGCTCTGGCAGTGGTCTCTTCTTTTAAAAGCCCTGGTTCCTAAAGATTTCCTACAAGCAGAACATGGTTAGCATGTGTAGCTCCAGTTCCCCTCCTCTAGCATGTGTTCAGTCAGGCATAATTAACCTTCTTGGAGGAAGGCAGGTTTCCAGACAGAAGAGCAAGAACTTGTGTCCTGGAAGCTGGCACAAGGACACACGACTCTCTGAAGCTTGAATCCCCTGGCAGGGCCAATGGATTTGGCGCGTTTTCCTGGCTCCGCCACTATTCCAGAGAAGAAAGTGTGCAAAATCTACAAAGCGCACTAGACGCGGGGCTGCCCTCCAAGCCTGGAGCACTGCCTTGAGACTGTGCAGAATCTAGTAGGCTTTGTAGATTTTGTACACTTTCTCTATGATGTGAAAAGTTTCATATGATACAATATTTGCAAAGTCAGACTGGTCTCATGAAGAGTATGTTTGAGGCAAATAAAAATTCATAAAAACAGCAGGAATCAAAATGTAAAACCACATTAACTCAGGCTCTAATCATGTACCATCAAACATAGGCTTTATTGAATAATGCACACATGCATAATCTGCCATTTCCCTGCATTAACGGTTCAGCAGAAATCATACATAATGGCATGTGCTTTCACTACGGCTATGTAAAGCACAAAAGAGATGTAATTTAGCCATTATTCTTAATAAATACAATTGATGATAAGTCATCTTCTAGGTGCATGCACTCTGCTTCTGCCATGTCTCATGCACATCTTCAAGTTAATCATCTTGTTCTATGCCCTCTTAATTGTAAAAAAAGGCAATTTCACAAAAAAGGCAATTGTGTGGGAGGGTAAGGAATGAAAAGTTTTTCAGCTTTTTTTTCCCAACATGTGTATATATTTTCAATTTTGTCTTTGTGAGCAGTGTGGTCTATAAAGAGAGATTAATATTCAACATTCATTAAATGGCCCATATGCTACATTTTTTACAATCCTTAGTCATTTTAAAATGGCAATTTTCCCAGCCCTTTTATCCCATACTGTTATCCAGGCTGCATTATTAGTGTGCAGTAAAGATTTCCCATGTTTGCCTCCTTCTAGTTCTTAAATTTTTTTGTGTGTTTACATACTAAATTAAACTCTTATGCTAAAAAAGAAGAAAAAAAATGGTCCTTTTAAAGTATGTGAAATTGTTGCGATGAAGGCGGTTATGAAGACTTCTATATTGTCCTCATATTGTCCAATACTGACTGACTGCTGTGTGTGTGAGTCTGCATTAGCTCTTCTCATATAATATATGAGTATGACATGACATTTCCCCCAGCAATGGCCTATATCATAAACGATGGAGCCAGACAGAAGCAGCTGTGACCAGACCCCATGCTACCAATCAGACTAATTCTTTCCCACGTATTGTGCTGGAAAATGTCATCTCTCCTGCTCTTATCTACAAACGCCCACTAAAATATCCACCACTAAGGACTTATTGGGTCAATGTTGTGGATTTGGGGTCGACTCACACTCTATACTATGAGCTGCGCAAGAGCCAGTAAAATGTCACTTCTTAGAAGTCTAACACGTTTCTAACAAAGAGATGCAATCAAAGAAAGATGCTCAAGATTTGGAAGAGTGAGTCTTCCAAAGGTCAAACTTAATGAACAAGATTGTGTGCTTCAATTAAGTTATTCTTTATTGATCAATTTTGAAGGAGCAGCATGTAATTTTTCTGCCTAACAATGTATTAACAGAGAGAAGCACAGCATTATTAGTGGTGTAGCATCCTCAGGGCCAGTAGGAGTTGAAAGTACCATACCCTGGGAACACTGAAAGGCCAGTCTGGTGCATTAGTGGAAGTGGATCGCCATGAAGTGGGTGATTCACCATTCTGATTAGGGGTGGGAGTCACAGGGAAACTCATGATAAGATACAATACGATACAATATGCCATACATGGCCCACGATAACGATAATATCGAGATAATTGATATTTTGCACGACAGTGATATTGTGACACATCACAGTAACATGGGGATGGGGGGTGTTATTAATTTACATAAGTAACTGCAGCTATCTTTACCTTATCGTATTTTTTTTTGCCATCGTGGTTGGAAGCACAGGGAAACTGCTACTTCGGCTTCAGAATGGCAGTAACTTGCAAACTTAGACGTGAATGCACCTCTTCAGAAACCAGCCAGCGCAAAGACTCTCTCGAAAGCGCAATGCCGTTTGTGACCCGTGGCTTTGATTATTCTTTTACTCAATACAGAGAACAGTTTCCTCTGTCCTCTAGCGTCGTGCTCCCAACTGAAATTACGTCGGTACTCACAGAAGCAATTCTCTTTCCACCACTTTTCCGCCAGTATTCCCACCTGTTTTTCCACACAAGACACTACATATTCCACAATGCATTACTCTCATGACACCACCAAGAGTCATTGTGTCTCCACCAATCACATCGATGATGTGTGTTTGGATGGCAGGTTCTCCAGTACAGCCAAAACAAATTACGGAGCACTGTGTTTTTGCTTGATCATAGGTTTTCTTAAGGACAGTTAGGAAGCACTAGATTATAAGTGGGGATTAGCATTTCTGCACACTTGCATTATTGGATCTTTCCCTCTTTTTCAAAGAAGCTATCCAGCGATGTGTGTTTTATTGACGCATGTTTATCACATTGACTGGATTGTAGGCTTCATGTGGGAAAGAGATGAGCCGAGATATGGCTGTCATAAAATAATCCACGGTCTGTTCAGTCAATGTTCTAAAAGCGAAGCCAAGTGAACACAGATTTTAGATGCGGCCTAGTGTTGTCTATGTCTCCCTGTTGATCCGTTACTCTTCAAGTTTCACCCACAACGGCGTTAAGTCATATTGGCGGCAAAAGTTTATTATTTAAAATATGGATATTGCCATTGGTGTTTCAATTGTTGTATTGTGTGAGTAAGGACGACGATATATCGCCATATTGATATTTTGTCACACCCCTAATTCTGATACTGATATGCAATACTATTTCCTGCACTACAGTATTGTGCCACATCATCAGAGGGTGTAGGAACATACTCTGCTTTTGTTCAGACAGAAGAGTTTGTAAGTCATCAGCAGAAGCTGGACACCTGTGGTAATTGTTTTCAATAATCTTTAAGGCTTAATTTGCTTCCCTTGCTGTAAGCTTGTTGCCTATGAAATCCACTGTACATAATATTTTAGTTTTGTTTAAGATACATTTATTTTTCCGTATATTTTGTTCTTTTTCCCTCAAAACTACAAGTATATATTATTATAACAGAGAGGAGCCTTTAAGTTGTTTATAGACAACTATCATTTATTGATGTCACCTAATCAAATGTTTAAAATGGAAAATAATTCCATTCCAATTATGTAGTCTGTTACTGTAAGGTTATAAAATAATTTTGTCCCCTTAAAATAATCCAGCTTGCCATTTAACAGCTTGCAAATCTAACAAAATTTACACCATTATAAGTTTATTTTAAAGCTTTATATTGATAACAAAAATAATATTGTTCTGGATCTCAGGGGCAAACCACTAGGCCACCGCTGCCCCCCAATAACCTTTTCCGAAGCCATTCTATTTTGGGTCATTGTCCTGCATCACTCAACATCGATAGAATTTCAGCTAATGTACAGAAATTGTCATATTATCCTGGCAAATTATTTGATACACTTGGTTATTCATCTTTCCCTCAATAATTGCAAGCTGGTGGAATTAAAGCATCATGGGGGATGCATCTGGTGTGTGCTTGGGACTGTTTCAGGGGTTTATTGTGTTCATTGTGTTGGAAATTTTGTGTTGATGTCATTGTGGGGCTATTTTGGGAAAATTGGGTAAATTTGTGTGGGTTTATGGGTGGCTGGCTGAGCTCACCTTCACTGTTTTTAGTGTAACCAGCAGTGGCGTTCAGTGAGCTCAGCCAGATCAGCAGCTTGAGTTCTGATGCTGAATACTCTGTGTTTACTATGCCAGTTTATGGAGCACTGGTTTAGAGTTCTTTTCAGAGTTTGCTAATAAACTGAACAGGTTGCCCCCCCAAATTCGAACACAAACCCTTGTGCCAGTCTCCATTTGTTCCCTCAATGACTTTCCACCCCAGAAAATGGTCACAATATATTATTTACTGTAAGGAATAAAGAATGTGACCTTGTTCACGGATCTCGTTTTAGTAACTACACCTGCTTTTCCAGACCTATATGGTAGACATGCTTATGTTTAACCTGCACTGTGACAGACACACACACACACACACACACACACACACACACACACACACACACACACACACACACACACACACACAC
>JBBIGC010008380.1:1768-11768 GCA_037576955.1 Lepidarchus adonis | reverse complement strand
TACAAACACATACAAATATACACAAATGTAATAAATAAAGGATTCAGATTAAGTAACCGCTTTTGCAAGTAATCTATAATGTGTTGCTGTTTGTACGACTTGGTTTAAAAAATTCATTCCCTGTTTTCTAGATGTTAATGGAGATTTGAGAAATATATAAAACTGTCATTTTGACAGTACATGATAGATTTTAGCTTAAATTTGAATGCTGTATATCAAGATTTTATCATCTGAGAAAATGAACAGAAAACAGGTGAATGTCACAGATTTACAGCATTAAATATTACTGCACCTTGCAACTTTTCTTTGAACAGTTTAAAACGACAGTATTTCATTTACATGTTCTTAAAAAACAGCCATAGTATTTTACTATGCATTATTAGATTTCTGTGCTTTAATATGAATACATTGTGTTCTTTTTTCTTCACAGAGATGTATATAACCAAAAGGGCCCTCTCATAGTCAGTCACTTTGTCACTGGCAGCGGCAAACGAATGGTGGCGTATCGCAGATATGACGGAACACTTGTAGAAGTCAAGCCAGAGGATGAAGTGTGAGTACAGGCCTCCAAAGTCATAACCTGCACAACAACACTCCATACATCTGCATGAATAACTGATTGTCCTGATAAACCTTTTTCCTACATATTGATCTTCCTGTTCATGAAGTAAACCTGCTTTTCAAATCCGCTTGTTTCATTGTACTGTACATGAGTTTCATGCCTTCAATATTTTCTGATAGACAAGAGGATCCTATTGTGGAAGCCATTCGGGATGGAGATGTTGGAACCTTACGGCAGATCATCAGAAAACAAGACTGCAATGTTCTTGTGCCAAACCAATATGGATGGATTCCACTTCATGAAGCTGCATACTATGGTCAAGATCAATGTATTAAAGCACTTCTGAGAGGTAGGAGAAACACTTATCTCTGCTTGTTTGCCATCCTGGTGAGTCAGTTCCTAAATGGCTAAGAACTTCATTTAGTGTTTCATGTTTTGTCGCTATTGTCAAAGTACAACCTGGGATGATTAACAAGCGCACTGTGAAGGATCAGACTGCTCTTCTCCTGGCTGTGTCCAGGGAGAAGCCGAGCTGTGTGGAGTGTCTCCTGGAGATAGGTGCTGATCCAGATCTGGCAAATAAAGAGAAAGAGACAGCCCTTTATAAAGGTACGAGAAATACCACAAACATGAACATGATCACTGCTGCAGATGTGCTTTGGGTAGGAAGTGTATGCTTAGCTCACTGCATGTCAGCTAATATTGGGGAAATGGTTCACATTCTGAACTATGTTTATGTTTTATTGAACATTTATATGAATTCCTTCATTTTCTAAGCAAACTTTATTTTAACCAAGGCCATGGTGGGTGCTGGAGCCTATCCCAGCAGGGCAGACACACAGACAAAAATAATCACACACCAAGGGCAATTTAAGCATTTCCATATTTTAAAATAATTATTGAATATGTCAATATTCTAAGTAAATGAAAGGTGCTATTGACATGCAAATTATCACCATATGTCGGTAACAACCCATCCAATCCACACATGCAAAAAAATCATGCCATAAATATCTATACATTACAGTATGTTATGTGTAATAAAATGAAATGTCACTAGGAAAAAGTATTGAAGACACTCAATGAAATGTATATGAATCATATTTGGTGATTAAGCTTCAAAACGCTTCCTATATGGAGAAATTAGTCACTGCACTGCTCAGGTGTGATTTTGGCTCATTCTTCCTCACATCTTCACATCCTGAAGGTTCTGTCGGACCCTTCTATGAACTCTATGAGCTTTAATTGTTTCTGTAGATTTTCTTCAGGATTCAGGTCGGGTGATTGGCTGGGCCATTCTAGCAGCTTTATTTTCTTTCTCTGATTTTTCTTGGCCGTGTGTTTGGGGTCATTGTCTTGCTGAAACATCCACCCTTGTTTCATTTTCATCATCCTGGTCATTTTAGCAACAATGTCTCAGTACATTTTTCCTCCAATTATATAAAGCGTGTCAGTGCTGTATGTTGAGAAACAGTCCCACACAATGATGTTTCCACCTCCATACTTCACTGTTGGTCTGGTGATTTTGGGGTGATACCCCTCCAAAAGTGGTGTGTATTACAACATCCTCAGTTTTGGTCTCATCTGACCAGACAACATTCTCTCAGGCTTGTCTACCGTATTTCCCCAACGATAAGCTGCAGTCTGTGCATGAGCTTTACAAACCTGGTTTTGGGTGCGGCTTGTTTAAATGGGACGTCCTATTTAAAAACATGAAAACACATTCGCCAAAAGTATAATTCAGTACAAAAAGACAACAATGATTAGTTAAAATTAATATCGTACTGTTTACTGCAGCAATGAACAGTTCAAAAAGCAACAGAAAGCAAAGACAGATCAGTGACAATGTTCTCTCACTTAATCGGTGCTGCTGGGTGTTGTGCCGAAATCCTCCACCTAGTGCTGCATACAGCGCACTACATCCTCTCAGCACGTGCAGATTTTCTGTATGTTGCATAAACGTGTCTTTGTGTACAACTTACATATTTATCTGCACAGGTATTTGCACATAAAATGTTGTTTTTCTCTTTTATTATTAAAAATAATGTACATATTTGGCACTGAACCCAGCAATATGTTTAAACAAAGCTGCTTTGCTCAAATAACGTGTCAGAAATGAACAATTCATAGCATTACACTAGTATCATTTTGGTTAAATTCAGTTAAAACACAGAGGTACAAAGTGAAAGCTCAGACACGTGTGCACATGAAAGGGGGTAGGAATTAGTAGGGGGGTCGGCTTTCGGCACAACACCTGCATCACATAGTTTTTGCATTGTAGCATATCATCTGTAAGTCCAACATTTTATCATCTGATGATAAGCCTTTGTTAGTCAGTACACTTTTACATGCACTGATATTGAAACTTTCAGACCAAAGAGCACATACAGACACTTGGGGAAAAACAGGTCAGTTACGAGGTAGCGGAAGAGGAAATTATAACAGGAGGATAAAATAGAAGGATAAAAAAAGCTTCCATTTGGACAGGGTGATAGGGCTAAAAAAAAAAAAACCTCAGCTTCAGCACATACATACACATACACATGACACAGGGAGAGAAAAGGTTGGTGACAGTCCATGTGAATGACAGTCTTCTCTTTCCCAGAAGCCAATCCGGTGCTAGGTCAGAACCGCCCATCCCACACTTCATACTTATATGTAAATGTAGTAACACTGCGGCTTATAACATGGGGTGAAGTTTTAGAGTTTTAAAACAGAAATGAGTAAGTGTTGAATAAGAATAAGTGTTGGTCAGCAAACTTTAAACATACTTCAACATGCTTGTTCTTCATCATTGGATTCTGGAGTATGGTGATTAATAAAGCGAAGGGTTCTGTCCCAAATCGAGCATTAAACCTTGGTGTCAGCCTCCATCTTTACCCATTGACGACTGTCCAAGCCGGAAAATCGTCACCATATGTTTTATTATACAACATCTTCATTAGAGATATTTCAAAGGTCAAAAAAGAAGGCTTCAAAATGTCATTTATTCATCTTAGTGCCGTCTTTGCTATACTGCATCTCATTTCTCACTTCCTTTTTTGCTGATTTTTGCCTACACCTTATCTGGTTGATCTTGACTTCTCCCCAGCTTGTGAGAAGGAGAATCCTACAATTGTTGCTATGCTGCTGAATCACAAAGCCAGCGTGAACAAAAGCTGCATCCAAGGCTGGACTGCCTTACATGAGGCTGTGTGCAGGAACAACGTGGAAATCTGTGGGATGTTGGTGAAGGCAGGAGCCAAGATCAACACACCCAACATGTATGGCATTACACCTATCTTTGTGGCAGCCCAGAGTGGGAAAGTAGATGCCCTTCGGTTCCTCCTGAAGAATGGTATTTTATATGTTTGTTTAATCTGCATTACACTGCTGTAGCAGAGAGTTCCCTTTATTAGTGACGGTGCTGAATGTCTGTTCTTCTTTCCAATTTCAGGGGCAGATATCGACAGCCAGGCAGCAGATGGCGCAACAGCCTTGTATGAAGCTTCTAAGAATGGCCATTTGAACGTTGTGGAGTTCCTTCTCTCTCAAAATGCAGATGCCAACAAGCCTGGCAAAACCGGAATGCTGCCAATACACATTGCTGCTCAGCGTGGAAACGATAGGTAAGCAGATTCTCAAGTCTCAATGGTAAAGCCAGGCTGGCCATATATAATAGAATCATGATTAATTTGGTGCATAAAGTTAATAAAGTGAACTGTGGTTATGAATGTGGGCCCTTACAAGACTTGTGTCATACATTGTGCAGTGACTTGTTGAATTATTCTGTTAAAATTGGGCTTCTATATTAACCAGAATATGGTTTAGTGCATCTCATGATCTTGCATCGGTTTTCAGCGTTGACCTCCTCACTTACGGGTGTACCCGCAAAAGTGACAAGGCGGTTAAGTAAGTCTCAGTGACTGGGTGATAGTTATGTTACTGCAAGACGGCGCTCATTTAACATGTAACATGTAATCTTAACCCAAGCTTACATACTGTCTGTGCCAGGGGTGCCCTTTTCTGGTGGTCTTTAGTTGTCTAGTACCCTGGTATTAAATTTGGAGGTAAACTCTGCAGGGTAGTAGATCTCCAAGAGTTGGGCATCCCTAGTCAATGCTCTATTGTAACAGTAGCAGTTTCAAAATGCAATATTAATTGACAAAAATCTATTCTTAACCATGTGTGTTCTGTTCTCCCTCCACTAGTGCTGTGTCTGAAATCAAAAACCATTGCAAATTAGCTCTGTACCAATCGTGCAGAGTTTTCCTTAACCATGTAAATAAAAATTAATCACTCTGACAGTTTTCTTTGGTGGCATGAGACCTCGCTCTCTTTTACACCATAATTGAATCACTGTTTCAGTGTATTTGCTGAGTAATCCCCTCTACTAAACCATCCTATCATGTAAAATCCTAAAATGTTACTGTTGCCCTGGTGTAGTGGTGAATGGATTTGTCTGAAACCTGGCTGACTTTGCCTTTTAGAATTGTGTCCTTGCTGATTGGAGCCACCAGTAAGGCCCGAGTGAGGCGCTGTGGCATTAGCCCACTGCATTTGGCGGCAGAACGCAACAGGGAAGATGTTTTGGAGCTTCTGATAGAGGCTGGCTTTGATGTCAATGCCGTGCTGTCTGAGAACCACAGAAATATGTATGAAGACCGGCGCAGCACCGCTCTGTATTTCGCCGTCATTAACAACAATATTGATGCAACCACCATGCTCCTGGAAGCTGGTGCCAACCCAAACCTGGACACCTTCAGTCCTCTGCTAGTAGCCTTGAGGCAGGGCTGCCTGAGCACAGTGGCTTTACTGGTAGAGCACGGTGCTAATGTTAACGCATACATCCCCACCCACCCCACCACCTTCCCAGCAACTGTAATGTTCTGCATGAAGTATCTCACGATGCTCAAGTACCTAATGGACAATGGGTGCGATGCTCTGTCATGCTTTAACTGTGTGTATGGCAGCAACCCTCACCCGCCTCTGAAGACAGCACGCAGTTACAATTATGACATGGATGATACATCACACAACACCTGTGTTCAGGTAGGTGAGTTATATTATATACAGTGTAACAGCCAATTTGTATATTTGGTAACAGTCTATTTTACCTCATTACAATCTCTATACATTTATGAAACATCTGTGATATAAACATTTTGATATTTTATACCAATTTCAACACTCCTAAAATGTATTCTTTATCCAGATATTTTATTCATTTTTGTTTGTGCATTTGAAAAATAGTGACCTATTTAATTAAATTAAGATTTACTTTTATTTTTTGTTTTATTTTTATTTTTTCATTTAAAGACCATGAGAAAAGTATGTTTGGATTGGAGAAAATATATTGATTTAAAAATGTAAAGAAATCCCCCAATGGCATAGATGAGTATATTGCTAAAACGTAAATCACAAAAGGTTAAAATGGTGTGCGACTGACGAGCTAGCACTAACATTACTGGCTGCTATGGTTGTCCGCACCTTTTTACCATTTGGCACAATGTGGTGGAAATGTATCACCATGAGCAATGGTGGCCTAGTGGTTAGGACCTTGTGATTGGAGAGTGACATGTCCATGCTCCACCCGAGGCCTCACTGAAACGCCTCTGAGCAAGACACTGTCCTGCTGCACTGCTGCCCCCTGGTTGCTCGTGTGAGGGGTTAAGCTCAAAGCTCACACTTGATGAGGTGTGTTAGAGAAAATGAATTGGTGCATTTGTCCTTTTTAGAATTTAAGCCCCAATGGTAAATTTTGTAAGATAGTGATAAAAAATAAAATGCCATATTTGATGTCAAAGTGACAAACTGTAACTTTGTCCTCACAGTACTACACAATCCAGAATTAGTATTCCCAATGCCACACCCAAATTAATATAACCAGTCCCACACAATATAAATATGGCCAGATTTAGCGTCAGAGACATCATCATTATCATTCTTTATCATTATTAGTATTATTATTACTATTAGTATTTGTATTTGTATTAGTATTAGTATTATTATATATACATATATACATAAAAAAAATTATATAAATATAAATATAAATACTAAAAATACAATATAAATATGGCCAGATTTAGCGTCAGAGACATCATCATCATCATCATTCTTTTATTATTAATTATTATTATTATTATATACACATATATACATAATTTTTTTACATAATTTATTATAAAAACACTTACTTTGACAATACTAAACATTTAATTAAAAGCAAATTATTAAATGACAGAACAAATTAGGCAAAATGCAACATGCCAGTTAATATTATTGTTATTATTATTATTATAGCATTATATTTCTCTCTCTCAGTCATGCCACTGCTGTGCTGAGAATGATCCACCACGTTTGTTTCTGCTCAGTGATGCGCTCAGTATAGTTCTGTTTCACTGATGTCTGAGATAGACGGGGCTAATCAATTCTGCAGTAACAGATGGCCTATAGTTAGTAATCGATCATCTCCAAAACTATATAGTCAGTGTTTCTGATCAAATAGACCACATGTGCAGGTATAAGGAATATATATCCAGTGAACTACAAACTCTGATTTAGTTTATGTTGTATTCTCAATGAAATTCTACGCTTTGCTGTGTCTAGTTCTGTGAGATGGTCTCCACCGAGATGTTCAGTCGCTGGGCAGGACCCATCATAGACGTTCTACTGGACTATGTGGGTCATGTCAAACTTTGTGCCAGGCTCATGGAGCACTTGGACAGCTACCCTGACTGGGAAACCATCAAGGAGAAAGCAAGTATGTACAACAGGCCTAAAGCCCAGCTCATTCAAGTGCAATCATGCCATTTTAGACGACTTGTCAGAGAACAGAGAGTGTCTGATGTCTGGTGCTGTGTCATCCTGTGCTACTAGACATATTTTGCATCTTCTCAGTTTGTTCTCATTTCAGCGCCTCCAAGGCCACTGATGCAGCTCTGCAGGCTGAAGATCCGACAGCTGCTCGGTATCAACAGGCTGAAGAAAATCAAGAAGCTGCCCATTCCTGGACGGCTGATCAAATTCCTAAACCACGAGGAACGCACACATGA
This sequence comes from Lepidarchus adonis, assembly GCA_037576955.1. NCBI lineage: Eukaryota > Metazoa > Chordata > Actinopteri > Characiformes > Lepidarchidae > Lepidarchus > Lepidarchus adonis. Next base: position 4,169 of record JBBIGC010008380.1, on the reverse strand, counting down.
TTTATGAGAGTTCTGGGAGGGATCAGTCCGAACAGATGGGGCTGATATAGAAAAGGCACAAAAAAAAATGAGAATGCAGAATATTATTACAGGCAGCATAGAAATGACAGTGCGCTGAGCTCAGTCTGCCGTACTACACCGTAGATGAGTTTTGTGTGTATATATTTGTTGAAACAATTTGTATGTATTTGTATTTTGATTTAAATTAATCACAGATTAGGACAGTCCAACAGATGCCAATGTTGTGTCAATGAAGATGTTAAATTATGGGTAATACTGTAAGTAAATAAACTCTTATTTTAATTGTGCAGTTATTTAAATCAATGCAATAGCCATGATAGATTATGTTAATATTGTGTAAAATACAAGTCGTTTTATTGGTGTCGCAAGCGATTTTCTGAATTAGGAGAGAGGTGTTAAAAATCATTAAACAAGTCTCATATCTTTAAGGTAATTTATTTCAAAGAAATCAGACCGAGGGTTCAGACCAGAACTGTGTTTTGGGACGTCTCATATAGTGCGTAACCTCGTGATCTTGTCACCCCACATATGCATTATGGTACTTTTCCATATTCTAAGAAAGGATGGTGTTATGATTCCCTCTTAACTGATGGATGTCACTTATACCCCCTCAACCCAATTTTGTACAGTTCACGTCCCATGGGCGATGGGGTTAAATATAGTTCCCTTCCCTGCAGATGTTAGAGCTGTGGCTCCATTGTCCACAGTTGGAAATGCTAAATAAGTCAGGTGTGTTAGAAAAAATAAATTGAGGCATTTGTCCTTTTTAGAATTTAAGCCCCAATGGTAAATTTTGTAAGATAGTGATAAAAAATAAATGCCATATTTGATGTTAAAGTGACAAACTGTAACTTTGTCCTCACATGTCCCCAGTGCCACACCCAAATTAATATACCCAGTCCCACACAATATAAATATGGCCAGATTTAGTGTCAGAGACATTATCATCATCATTCTTTAATATAATAATAATAATAATAATAATAATAATAATAATAATAATAATAGGAGAGAGGAGTTAAAAATCATTAAACAAGTCACATATCTTTAAGGTAATTTATTTCAAAGAAATCAGACAGATCAGGCAATCAATGGAGGGCCAGAGATTTTTAACGAATGCTGATATACGCAGATATTCAGTAAAACCAATAGGTTTTCTTATTCAAAGCATTTTGTAAGCAAATTTCCATTAAAATCATCAGAGCTCTGAGAATAATGCATTATCTGATCCAAAAGATGTACTGTATATATTTGTTTAATGTTTACCCTTCAGTCTTGCTTTATTTCTCAATCCTTGTCAGTGAATGAGCAGGTTTGCAGCAGATGAGATGCTTTTCTGGGTATTTTTCTCAAGAAAATACTCAACATCTGACATTCAGATTAGAACGAGGACTTAACGCTGGTAAACGAAGTCCAGTAACTCAGCTATTGTTGTTTTAGGCCTGTTGTGTGATTCGGGAAGAATTTGAACACTTTACCCCACACACACTAATAAACATTACCATTCAGTTTCGAAAAGCAATGAGTTATGATAGATCATCTGCAGACAAGATTATCAGCTCAAGAACAGCACTTTTTAAAGAAAATATAAATTCTGAATGTGAAAACTAACAGTTATTTTATTATTGAACATGGAGTAATAGTGCATAGCAAATGACAATAAAAATTTAACAGAAAATTAGGTTGAATTTATGACCAGTCTGTAATTCAATGACGACCAAATATACAGTATTTCTGTAGACTTATGCTGTAAAACTTTTCTGGGTGAATTTGCTAATTTTCCAAAATTTGACGCCTCATTTCACATAAAGGAGTATGTTTACACTTCTGAAATGAGATTATTGTTCTTAATGAAATGGATTACATGGCTGTATGAGCTGAAATGACTCAAGGACATGAGAGATTGTAAGAAACTGAAACAGTGTCAGTAATATAAATAAGAAAGGAGCTGCTATCAGGACAGTAGTAGTAGTCTGTTTGAGTAAACTTTACTCCAGAACTTTTATTTGAAAATTTTCTACTTTCAGCAGCAGGTGTTAAGGTCCTGTGTTCAACCTGTGGTTCTGCCAGAGGTGCCGTTCTGTGTGGGGTTTTCTCTCACTGTGCAAAGACTTGCAGTTTAATTTGGTTGGCTGCTCTGTAAATGAAATAAAATGAACCTAACCTACAGCATTGACATGTGTGTCCTTCCTTTGTCCCCGTTGATCTGAGTTAATCTCACTGTATTTAATACAGGAAGCATGAAAGAATTAAATAATGAAACTTAAAGTGAAAATGATGAATGCTGTCCTTTTGAGTGGACAGAATGTGATTGAACATCTTGTAGCAACGTGATATTAAATCAAGTACTTTCTAAAGTTCTGGTGTTGTGAGCTTTGTC
>JBBIGC010008371.1:0-13397 GCA_037576955.1 Lepidarchus adonis | reverse complement strand
CCCTAACCCAAACCCTAATACCTACCCTAACCCAGAACCTAACCCCTAACCCAAACCCTAATACCTACCCTAACCCAAAACCAAAATGTTTTATGTCACAAATTGTCCTAAATTTAAATAGTAACTTTCAGATGTTTCAGAGTAATGAATGCTCAGAACTTTTTGTTTGAAATATTTCCAAATTCTGTTGCTACAAATTCTATTTAATAGTTTTATGTTTAAGCTTGACATGCTTTTAAACCTAAATCCATAAAACTATATTCATCAAGCTAGATATGGTGAGTGTAAAGCAGACAAAGTGGGTGGAACAGGATTAACCTTTAACCTAAACATAGAACGGGACTTATAAATGAAGATTTGTAATATATAGTTATGATTTATATGGGATCTGTATTCTGAAGTTATGAAATTCTATGAGTCTTTTTGCACTCTGGAGTGATGAAAGCAGCCAAACCATACTTGCCGCCTCACATGGCAATGGGGAAGAACTAGAAGGAAGTAAAACAGAAATGATGTACGTACTGTACTGATGTGCTTTTACTTCAAACTGGGGATGAATTTCTGGGAAAAGTGTCAATGGAATCTAACCAATGTATATCCAGATATTAGATTAGATTAGAATCCAATGAAATGCACTGATAGATATTTACAGATTGTGCAACATACAGTACTGTAAAAATGCCTTAGGTAATTGTGCACAGTGTCTTTCTGCACATTAAACCCAATTTCTCAGTGAAATAAAAATTAAAAATGGAAATAAGTTGTGTGTGTGTAAAAGTAGTTGATGTGTGTTGGAAACTGTTAGAACAGAACAAGTTTGGTGACTCTCCCTCAGTGCCTCCAGATATTGTCTGGATGTGAAACTCTGATTTAACCACTGATTGGGCCCAAACCAAAGATTTTATGGTTCCTACAAAGAATTCTGGGTTTCCATGAGGAGAACTCTGGAAACGGGAACCCAACATATTAACCAACATTTACTATTCACTGTATTAATTTTATTTGTATTGATTCTAATATTAGAAAATAACAAAATAAAAAGCACTTACAGTCTTATCCACACAAATTAGTAATCAGTACCCACACAATTGTATAAAACGAAGTCAAAACTCAACAATAAATAGAAAAGGCCTACAATAAATACATAAGACATAAGAAATGTATACTGTAAGAGCAGGATCCTAAATTGTGTAACAGTAACTGTACACACCACAGTAAAGCAATGAAGGACAGAAAAGCTCAATAGAACACCTTAGTAAGGTCCACCATGAGAAGAACAGCTAGAGCATCTACAAGTCTCTGGACCTGGACTAAAAAGATGGAACACCATTCTCTCAAAAGATAACACCTCAAATGTTGTAACAGTGATAATGGAGAGTCCATAGTCATCCAACTGGTGCCCAACTGGGTTAATTGCAAAGGTGATGCACCTTGTATGTTTTCACACTCATCAAACCATTAATTGAACCTTCATGCCTTAAAACGATCACTCCCATCGAGACAAAAACGTTTCATTGTGGGATAAAAGTAATCAGTCATGTGCTGCATGGCCTGTGGTACATTGCTTTGTCTAAACACTTGGCACATGATTTGACATAATTCCACCTGCTTGCTCAGTCACACAATGCCCTCGAGCTGGAATCCTGAAGGACAATGTCACTGGACAGCTCAACACGCTTGGAGGAGAGCACTAACTGCCAGCATCAGCAGCCAAAAGGTCTGTCACTTTTATATGAACACTCTTTCTGAAGGGTCAACTTTCTTTAAATATCCCTTATGGTGAGATTGCATCAATAATGCAAAAGTCAAAGAAATGAGAAGTTTGTGCAATTGACCCTTTGTGCCAGTCGTTACACAGCTAAATCGCCAGCTCTGAAATTAAAGGCTGATTGTATGTCGGGCCATCTCTCGCAGTACCATTCGTCTGCTGCTCTGGACTAATCCCAACAAATCCTTTATTTTCCCGTGAACAGAGTGGTTGGATTTACATCTAATACACAAGTCCTAATAAGATCCAGAGAAAGGGGGAAAAAGGGGAGAGAGGGAGAAAGTGGAGAAAGCAAAGTGTTTTCCGCACTCAGAGAAGATTGTCATCACTGCAATCAATGGATTAATCCTGAACGAGTAATCAAACCAGAGTGATGCACGCAAGGCTGGTGTGACGCAAGCAGTGGACTAGAGTTACGTCTTCGTGCAACAGGATCAGACTGGTAGAGGGATATGAGGGCAGACAGAAAAATAATGGGTCATGTTCTTGCTTGCCCAGACGTTAGTGTAGTAAACAACACATTGTCTTTGCTTTAAACTGTAATATTTCTAGTGAAAAGCATCCATAAATGTAATAACACATAATTCAATAAGAGAAAGGCATTCAACAAACAAGAGCAAAGAAACTAAACCCACAATCACACCCTTCCTCTTTAGCTGTATTTTTTCTCAGAACCTGTGATGCCCACATTGTAGCTAAGAATATATTAACCTGAAATGAATCTGTAAAATTTTAAACCAGTGGCAGGTGAAGTGTAAACCGTATATATTCTAATAATAGTCCGTCTCTTATTGACGCCTGTTTCTAATAAATGCCGGCTTTGAAGAGATGTCGCGACAAATAGACGCCGCTCTCCAATAGTAGCCAGTCTGTCGTAAACACCGGTCTGTAGTAAATGGAAGTCAGTAGTAAACGCCGGTCTGTAGTAAACGCCGGTCTGTAGTAAATGCCGGTCTGTAGTAAATGCCGGTCTGTAGTAGATGCCAGTCTGTAGTAAACACCGGTCTGTAGTAAACTCCAGTCTGTAGTAAATGCCGATCTGTAGTAAATGCCAGTCTGTAGTAAATGCCAGTCTGTAGTAAACGCCAGTCTGTAGTAAACGCCGGTCTGTAGTAAACGTCGGTCTGTAGTAAACACCAGTCTGTAGTAAACACCGGTCTGTAGTAAACGGCAGTCTGTAAACATGACCCACCGCACTTTCCATACACTAATTCTCTTTTCCTGCAGTGAATCATATTGTAATTACCTTTTTGTATCAAAAATGTTTTGTCGTCGAATGTATGATGTGATGTAGTGTGATGTAGTGTGAGCGATGGGAAGAAAACAGTCATTTGATGCAAGGGCCAAACTGTGATGGACCAACGACAGGCCTTGTGGAAATCAACCAAGGAAGGACAATGAACAGAGGTAGTGAAGACTAGCATGCCTGGTCCAATCCATCCAAAGAGCTACTGTAGCACTGAGAGTGAATGCTGTGGTCAGAACACAGTGCACCACAGTCACAACGGGTGGTTTTAATGTTATGGCTGATCTGCGTGTGCATGATTGTGTGTGAATATATAGTATTTATATGAACCAGTGTTCCGTGCACATGGAAGAGGTTTGGGAAAAAGCCTGCTTCCAATTTTCCAATTATACCCCAACTAGCACATTGACCGCAACAATTTTAGACACACATGATGGGATGACTCTGCAGTTTTTTGGGGGGTGCGCCAACTGAAGGCCTTTTACCTCCATACACAACAACAACAGAAGCATAAAAACATTGTTTTCTCTTCAGCACAATCTGACGTGAAGTTTCACAGACTATTAGAAACTCAGGGATTCAGTGCGTAATCTTTCCCACAGCTGTGTGTCGGCTCACACGCCCCAAAGCTTACGCTAAGACTAAGCTAGAGAGACGTCCGAGAGAGATAGGGTCATCTATCGATTGCATGACAGCTGCAAAGACAATTCCACTAGACTCAAAGAAATGAGAGATTTTACAATAAATGAATTGGACAAAAAATTATAATCAATTAAAAATGATCCAGATTTTCTTCTACATGAATCAACAGTGTTCTACTTGCTGTCTTACAGTCTAGTGGTCATTTATACTAAGAGCACCTGCTTAATATTCAGTAGATGCTGAAACAGCTCTGACTGTGGAGCACTGTGTTCTGACCCCAGTAAAACAGCAGCTCCTCTGTGGGACTGGACCAGACAGGAATGCCTTCCCCACGTGCATCAATGTGTCTCGGGTGCTCATGGTCCTGTTGCTGATTCTCCATGTGTTCTTCCTTGGATCACTTGTGTTAGGTACTAACTAGTGCACACCTGGAACACTCCACAAGAGCCAATGTTCTACCATCATAACCTTAGATCCTTGCTTCCAGCACATCAACTTCAAGAACTGACTATTCACTCGTTGCCCGTTCACAGGTGCCACTGCAATAAGATAAGATAAACCTTTATTGTCCCACAAGTGGGAAATTCCACATCGTTACAGCAGCAGGACAGCAAACAGAGAACTAAGAAAAACAATAAGTAAGAAGTTGCTTAATAAGTTACATGTAAGATAAAGTAAGGCAAAAATAGAATAAAGTAATATACTATTACAAAAAATATAAGAAGTATTTACACAAATAAATAAGGCAAATGTAAGAGTGTAAAAGTGTCGACAGTGCAGGGAGACAAGAAATATTGCACAAATTTTTTTTGCACAGTAGTAGATAGTAGTAATAAGTAGAGAGTCAATGTTCTTCACTTTATCTGTCGGTTATGTTTGAGTTATGGCTGAGTGTGTGTGTGTGTGTGTGTGTATACCTATATGTTTTTTTTTTTCAGCTCCGTGTGCAAACTGAATCATCCACTAGCCACGAATCTTTTCAGTTTCCATAGTTGCAAAATAAAAAAGCTTTTTACATTGTAAAGTTTTACAGTCTCCAGATACTGAAATGCTGATTCATGATCCCGCACTGACCAACTGCTTATCATTGTCTAACAGAAGCCCGGCTGTTGTCCTCAGTAAAACCATGCCCTTTGCGCTCTACCTGGACATCATCTTCTGATGACTTGCATTTCTCACCGACTAATAAATGGAGAAGTGTTGTGACTTCATCTCAAGAGCGTATTTACATAAACTGGTTGTGTAGAAACATCAGCCTAATGCTCTCACTCTGATTTATCACATCTGCATATTATTGAGCCTTTAATCCACTCTACCCGTGTTTGTGTGGGGTTCTTCCGGGTTCTCCAGTTCCCTCCCACAGTCCAACAGCTTGTTAGGTTGACTGGCTGCTCTACGATGTGAGTTGTTGTCTGTTTCCCTGGAATTGTCCAGTGTGAATCTTCCCTCCTGTCTATAGTCAGATGGGATTGACTCCAGCTTCCCCATGAACCAAACTGGATAAGCAGTTTGAATATTTATATTTTCTCAGTAAAACCATCCAGTGGTCAGTTTTACAAAGAAGAACTTCACACTCCTCCCCCAGGTGTCACAGCACAGCTGAAGATAATTAGTGCACTATAAGATCACTCTTTCTGAGTTCCACTCTCTTTGTAGTCATTCTGCCCTGTTACCTTCCGATAGTCAATGTATATTTATTTAAAAATGACCTTATTTCTTGTCATTCTTTTTTTAAATCTATGTAAGACACACTGACTGACCGCTGTGAATGATAATGTGCTATAGAAATAACTTGCTTTACCTTACCTAGCTATTCTCACTGTGTTTAGTCTTTTTGGATATTTCCTGTATGGAATATGCTTTAGGATTTTTGCAATAAAGTGCCTTTTATTTAACATGAACACATGTCCAGCTGCTTTACAGTATCATTTAAGCCTAAAGTTAGGCTGTGCATAATGAAATAGCCGTTAGCTCTTCTGCTATTTGGCAGGCCTGGCTAAGTGTATGAAAAATCCTCTTGTTAAATGTTCAAAACTCAAAGCTAAACTTTACTCCAGGGCAAAACATTCATCCATGCATTTTCCAAATGCTTTATCCATTCCTGGGAGAAGCCAGTCCCAGATGACTACTGTAGCTGAACCCAGGACCTTCTTTCTGTGAGGTGATAGCGCTAACCACTGCACCACTGTGCTGCCATCTGGTCCAAAAATTGTTCTATCAAACATGAGCAGAAGTCATAGCCACCAATTAATGAATCAATTTCTTGATATAAGCTTAATTCTTAGCTATGGAGAAAACAAATGAGGAACTTTGTTCTTTCCATTAGCACAGGAAAAGTGAGGGACGCTGAATTTAGCCGCCTGTCTGGGCCTTTTGTTCCAGCTGAGGAAGGAAACTATCCTGCAGATCAGCTAAACCTAGACATCAGCTCATGCTCCTCTTTCTTCTGTCAGCTGCAGGGGGCCTGAGGAACTCTGAGAGCTAACAAAAATGCAAACAGGACCAAGTGAAACAGATCATAGCTATGGTAGGAATAATATAGGGTAGAATCTATACTGAAAGTGAGATGGCTATTGTTTCTTTATTAACACAAATGGCAAAAACTAGCAATATTTCAGCTCTTGCTAGCCAATCAAAGATGTAATATATTAACAATGCATTTCAATGTGTTATGTTTATATGTTGTAATATATTGGTAACGTAATATATTCCATTTTGACATGGCAATGTACAGAATTGTTTGCAATATTCACTTGTTTCCCCTTGTTTAAGGGTGCATTTAACTTAATATTTCAGCCAGAATCATCAGTATTGAGAATAATGGGCCAAAAAAGAGACAGAACTCTATCTGGGTCAGAGAGTTTGAGTGAGAGTTGGCAGGGTTTAGATTTTATGAGTGATAAATGTTCCTCTGAATTGTCTCTCGTGTGACTGATTATATTAAGGCCAGCTTTTATAGCCTTGTTTTGGGGGAAAAAGGTTGCCATAAACCACTAAAGGCATAATGTAGAACAGGACAATGTCCTTTAATTGAAGGAGCTCGGTTGAAAGCAGGTCCAGGTGATGTTCTTCTGGCGAGATTTTTGGTCAGATAATGGTTATATAATAACGTGTACTGTAAGGCAGATCATACCAGCATGCATTTGGTTCAGTACAACATGAGTACTCCTCTGTGATTGTTTAAAGGGAAATGCCTGAGGACATAATGAGGCATGCCCAAATACACATGGATTGCCCTCCAGTGGTTGGAAGTGATAGAACTTTGGCTGGTATACTGTAAGCCTAACCCCTTATGTGCTGGAAATTTTAATTCTAATATTTGTACTCTCATGAAACATATTTACAGATTAAAATATATGAATACAGAAGTCTATCTGTTATATGACTAACATTCACTCAACTTGTAGTACCATGTTGTAAAATAACATTTAAAGAGTTCAAGCAAGCGCTGTTAGCCTGTTCATCTGCTAGCTAGTGCTAGAGCTAGCTATGTCCAGGTTTTTGTGAACTTTCTATGTCACTGGGTAGCAGGTGGAGTTGTAATGTAATATTTATGAATACCAAAAATGAAGGACATATCTTAATTCTCTGGTCCTGCTACGCGTTATGTTTGCTAGGTCAGCTCTGCTCATTTTGTGCAAAAGGAGCTACTCTTTGGTCAGACCAGATGGGCTAACTTTCACTCCCCATATGTGTCAGTGAATCTTAGCTGTGACCCTGTTGCTAATTCACTAGCCTTTGTCATTTTCTGTATATCCCACCCCCTGACATGTGCCATTGTAATGAAATATGTACAGTAGTTATGGTTTTTCACTTCACCTGTTGGTGGTCATCAATGTAAGCATTATTTTGGCATTAATATAGGTGAAAAATAACAACATCGCTAATGTAGATCACACTATAGTAGAACTAGCCAATGGTAGCAAAGTAGTCAAAACAGCTGCATCATTGCTAGCAGGCTAATTAGCTAGCTAGTTAAGCTAACATGGCAATTTATTCTACTTTGAAATTATTCAGTTGAAATGACATCCTTTCATGACATCACATGACTGTTTTGGAAATAATAATCCATTTACCTCAGTAAGTCAGGGCTGGGAATGACATCACACCCAAGTTCTTAACAATCTAGCACCACATGAAAGCCACGTTTAAGCCAAGACAATGCATTACATGTTGTTTTGCACATACAAACACTTCAGTAACATGTTCACAAGGATTTTGTGCATGATTAAATAAGACAAATTAAATTGAATTTATTACAGCTTTCACTACTGTTGATAGATGAAGCTGCCATCTTGAATTCTGAGGTTGGGTTTGTTGAGGTTGGTCTGATTTTGGAAATCCAACTTCAGGTCGTGTTTCAGTTGAAATCTTCTACTGGGAACTCAGGATGTCTGATTTCCCAGTTTAAATAGGAGACTGTGCAAGTTAAAAAGAATTTATCAATAAGGCTACATTTAAAGGAATAAATGTAGAAATGTAGAAAGATAAATCTAAAGTAATAAAATTACTATTAAGGTGTAAAACATTAGCTGTTTACTGTGCTTATACTATAACTATGTATTTGTGTGATTATTAGCTAGGGTTCTTAAAACAGTTTAAAGCTGTGGTGGTATTACCTGGTTAAGAGATTAGACAGAAGTGCTAATAAACAACACTGACTGCAGTCTTCTCTACTGTTGATGCATTGGGCAGACATCTTGGATTTTGAGGTTGGGGTTGGAAATATTCCATTTAAAATTTCCTACTGGTAACTTCTAAATTCCTGTTTCCCAATTGAAATTGAGCACACCCTTTATGTTATGTAATTCAAGTAAAAAATATTTGAACAAAGGTAGGTTTAAGAAGAGTTTATGAAACAATGTCATCTTCAAGATGCATTGGTATTATTTTTATGTAATGTTCAACTCACAAAAGTGAAAAGTTCTTCATATTGTTCACTATTGCCTTAATATTATGTGCTTATTTTAGTTTTTCAGGCCAATCCAATGTGGCATTAACTGAGCTGTGGAACTGACAGATCCACTTTAACTGGCAGAACATGAAACAGATAATTGATGTTCAGCCTTGCTTGGTTGAAGAGAAAGATTGAATTTGGCATAAATGAATGAGGGATAATGTGTGTGGGAGAGAGGAGGAGAACTGCAGTGTCACAGTTTGGGAGAACAAGGTGCTTTTGTGCCTCCTGGCTGAAAAAAAGAACGACAGAACAAGCTGCTCTGTCCTACTCACCTTTTCCTGTGCTAATTCTCTTGTGTGTAAGCAGCAGCCTATCTCCTCACACCTCCCGAGAGTATTCATTGTGTGCGATGCACAAAGATAGCTGTTCTTCAGGACAATGACTGTCCAGTCTTTACTTCTACTGGGCTTAGTCCCCATTAGTGTGGTCATGCAAGCCTATGCTCTCTCTTCCCTCACTTGCTCACTCATGACTACTGGTTCTCACAAAGTGTGCCAGCCTCAGTTTATCCCCCAAGCTCCGTTAGCTTCTTTAATAAGTGGCTCACAATCAGGTCATGGATATCTCAGGGAGCTCATGCATTTTAACTTGAACCATCTAAGGTCCCCCATGACTTAGACACTTTAAAATGTCTGATCTTACATTACAGTCAATTAGTCTTGTCACAATACTAACTTATGATACTTTAAAAAGAAAGATATTCAATATAATAAAAAAAGATGCCTCACCCCTAAAAGGAAGTTAATATAGGAGTTTTCTTCCCAAATTTAGAACAAGAATAAATTATTACTCTTATTCTAAAAAACAGACTGTGACTACCATCTGTAAAAAGAAGCAATAAATAATCTTACAGCAATAAGAAAATCCCCAGTGAGGTAGTGCAAAGAAGGTGGGTTCAGTCTAAAAGTATAAAGTGTTCACACCAGCAGTACAGATAGATTGTTACAAGAAAAAACACCTTAATATCCAAAATTGTTCTTTTTAATAAACACTGGGAGCATGGAGTTGACACCAATATTAGGTCTTATATGGTAAAAAAAACTGTTGATACCTCACTGCTCTAGTGGAAAGAGATCATCTGAAATTTTCATTCCATAACACATTAATGCTTATAAGAAGAATAAATATTTTAATTAGATTATATTTTTTAGATTTAAATGAGATAAAAAGTTCCAAAATATATGATGTGGATTACTAATTACAACATTTCTCAGTTACAGAAGTTTTCTATAAGAGTTAGGGGTACTAAACTACAGAATAGCTTTTCCCATTTAGTAGGTAAAAGTTTAAGGTTCCTCTACTAAATGTTATTAAAGGTGTCAAAACAAAAATGTTTCTGTAATTGCTTTTTCACATGTATTATTCATATTTCATATGTAGAGAAATGTATTACATAAGCTTGTATTGGTGTATGAACTAATATCAACTTCATTGTCATTCACACACGTCACTACACATAAAAGTTTTCTGTTCTTACTTTTTTAATTGTCATTAGATATGTGTGTATGTGTGTTTTTAGTTTGTTCCTAACTTTTTGTAGTTCTGTTTTTGTATACTATTGTGAATTTATTTTTACTTCTCTTTCTGCACTATATATTAATTGCTAATTTCATTTGCCAAAATGTCATTTTTCATGTATTTATAAATTGTGCCAAATAAATAAATAAATAAATAAATATACAGATAAATAAATAAATAAATAAATAAATAAATAAATAAATAAATAAATAAATAAATAAATAAATAAATACCCAGGAAAGAGAATTGATCAATGGGGAGAAAAAATATATTAAAGCTAAAACAGCATCAAGTTTCTCTTGCCTCATTGTAAGTCACTTGTGTTAAGTAGCATTTTACATTTTTAACTGTGTAAAAGAACTTCTCTGCACATTTAGCAGATGCTTTTATCCAAAACAAAAGTACAAGGGAAGGTAAATGTCCATAGGCAGTTAGTAATATTCCTGTGCACTCTGTCAGGATAGTGTCACCAATATTCTACTACTGAACATAATTTATTGAATCGTTCCATTTATGCTTTGCTGTGAACTCATCTCTTGCTAAAAGTGCTTGATGCGCACTATCCTGATTTCTCAGACCTAATGTTGTACCCTACTGCCCCCCCTGCCCCCTACCACCCTGTTCTCATATCTGCACTGAGTTATTAATACCTTAAATTATTGGTAAATTTATATTTTCGGTCACTAATATAATATCTTATATATTTGTCTCACAACACTCATGCCATGTCGGTTTCCAATATTAGGAATTATCAAGATTTGTGAAAAGGTGATCCAATGAGAGGTGTAATGAGGCTAATTTCTGATATAAGGTGCAGTTAAAAACTTTTAAGCCCTTTTCATTTCATCCAGTCTCAAAGTTGATGAGGCTCCTGTTATGGTCCGTGTGGGAAACTCCCATTTACCGGTATAAAAATCCACTGCACCATGGTAATCAAGTGGAACTCTCTTCACTACGACTTCTGTGCTGGGAACACAATGGCTGTTTCAGAGGCCAAAGTTTGTTATAAAGCCATTTGGATGAGATCCATGCCTTTGGCGCTGCACTGGTCCTGCGTTGGAAGCACACAAAGATGGCTTCGTTAGCAGAGGCTGTTTGTGTTCTAATGATCTGTTTGCAATTGTTCTGAATCTGAATGGGTTTATCAATTAACGGCATCAGTAATGAACCACCTGTCAGTGTAGGGCTATAAATTACTCTCTGAAATTCTCAAGTAGTTAAAAAATTATTGTAAACCTTTACTTTTTGGTTTTATTCTTGTACATAATGCTAGGTTAATGAAAAATTAAATATGAAGTAAAAGATGTAGAAAACACCACCAATCATTGATTTAAAAAATGTATTTATTTATATATTTATTTATGGATTATTTGTTCAATTTTCCACCAATGTTTTGCAGACTCAGGCCATGGGAAAATCTAATTTTCCTTATTTTCTTTGGAAATAAAAATGAACAAAGTGATGAAAAGGTTTCTAACTTTTATGGAGAAACTTAGTTGCCAAAATACCATGTTTTGAATTCTTTGCTCTTCTGATGTCACAAAAAGCAATGGTGAGTTATCTGGGCCTACTTCTTTCACTAACTGCACTAGAGTAATGGTGCAGATGAATGAGCTCCAACACTGGAGCCTTTAACAGTTTTCACAGGTCATTGTACATGTACTGCAGGACTTGAGGAAACATGTTATATTCAGACACATTGTGTACTTCATTGTCCTGTCATTGGCAAATACCATTTTCTGGCTTTTGCAAGTCTATAAAAAGGTCGCTCCAATTTCTGGTTGAATATATTTGCAGTTACACAACATCCAATTTTGTTATTTTAGAAAAACGTTTGTTCCTTTTTACACCATTTGAGCTGAACATTATCTCTCAGTAAAAGTTTTTCTTTTGCCACTGGGAGTAACCACAGTGATCTCTATTGTAACATCACAACATCCAGATTTAGTTTAACTCCACCAATTCTTATTGAAGTAACATAAGCTCAACTGCTTTTTGAATGAGGACCAGTGCAGTTCAGCCAATCAGAACAGAGACCATATACATATATTGACCATAAAGACAAAAGAGAGAGGCCAGAAAATGTAAAAAAGGAGAAAAATACTTTTTTAGTACATTAAACCTTATAATGTTCATCGACTGTGTATTATTGGTCAGGCTTCCCCAAATCCAGTCCTGGAGAAATTGTCCAGCACAGTTCTGTGATTTCTCTGCTCAAACACATCTGATTCAACTCACCTGTTCATTGCCAGGTTTAGTGAGTGCGTCTTGGAAAGAATGACATCTGCAAACACTGTTATTCAAAAGGTTATAAAATTACTGATGATGCAATGTACAAAGATGGACAAAGTACCTTCATTACTTAAGTGAAAGTACAGATATCACTAGTTACTCCAATACTTTATTTATTTATTTATTTTTTTACCTTACTCCGATGATGTCTCTTAAACTGAATGGAATTGCATAGTCCGGACATAGTTCCTTACCTTTCTCTTTCTCTTTCTCAGCTTTTTGGTGGGTAATCAGTGTTGTACTTTTTAATGAACAGTCTGATTTTGGTTTCATACTTGGTCCAGGTCCCTCACTCATTTTTAGACCCTTTTTTTAGGAGAAATAAATTAGAAGTCGCTAACTAGCTCACTTATTAGCACAGTAACTTGTGTGATTGACAGAGCATGCACAGTGACACTTGTTACAAGAGGTCTCAGATTGGCTGTACTAAATGTCAATCAACTGCCAAATGCCAAAGTGGCGTGGATGATTGGCTAACACCCTTTTTTTAATGATATGTGACCTACCCCACACTTTCTGTACTGTAGTGTATTTGGTGGCTCATGGTTCACTCGTCTTTAACGTTGCACGTTCTCATGTGCGCGGTACAGTTTATTTTGAAAGGCAGGGCTCTGCAATTAACTCGTTCTCTGAAGTTACTCTGAAAGTAACGAGTAACGAGAACCTTGACCAAAATGTAGAGTAAAAAGTATGGTTTTGTCTTTCAAATGTAGTGAAGTGAAAGGTAAAAATTTGGAAAAAAGACTACTCAAGTAAAGTACACTGATGAATTCTTGGATCACATTTGGTAGGTACTATCTACTGCACTCCTGGAACATGACACAGGATCTGTCTGAGACATTTTCCAGCTTCCAGCACATTGGTTTCAGAAAAGCACTGTTCACTTGCTGCCTAACATATCGAGGGCTGAGAGCCAAAAGGGCATAAGTGACATTTTGGTCAAAATTGAGTTATATATATCATCGGAAAGC
>JBBIGC010008334.1:0-13399 GCA_037576955.1 Lepidarchus adonis | reverse complement strand
TTTCCCCATCGATGCAACCGCGTCGTTTATGTTTATACCGATATATCGATACGAATCGGTGAATCTTCCCAAGCCTAGTACCTATCTATATACACCAAATCAGCCATAACATTAAGACCACTGCCAGATGAAGAGAGTAACATTGACTATTTAGTTATTTCATTACAGTAGCACCCATCAGGGGGTGGGAAATTGTAGCAGCAAGTGAACAGTCAGTTTTTTGAAGCGTAAGGATCTCCAGAGCATCTCCAAAACAGCAGAACTTGTTCTAGGTCTGCAGTAGTTGGTACCTACCAAAAGTGATCGAAGGGTCCTGGGCTACCAAGTCTCACTGATGTATGCGGGGAGTGTGGTGTGATCCCAAAGAGGATCCTGTTGTACAAAATGTTAATGTTGCTCTGATAAAAATGGGTCAGAACACAGTGCTCCACAGTCAGAGGTGCTCAACATTAGGCAGGTGGTCTTAATTATTATGACTGACTGCTGCATATTTGGCACAAATAAATATCGGAGTATTTGAAAATTGATTGATATTCTACCAGTTAAGAATAAAATAATAAAATCCCTTTTCTTTTGCTCATAGAAACACAAATGTGGTCTAAAGTGAGAGAGCAGAAAGTTAAAGGGATAATTAATGTGAAATCTCAGGCCGGCCCGGGCGAGGAGGTACCGCATCACTGTGCCTCGGGCAGCAAGGAGGAAATGATCCATATTAGCAGAAAACAAACAGTGCTGGTGATTAGCACCACTGCACCGGCCAAGCGCTTTCTAGGCTGCTTTCCCACCCTCAGAGGTTTCACACCATGCCCAGCGCAATTTGGCAACTTAACGTACAGGCGCACAAACGGTGACAAAGAAAAATGCCAAAATGATGTGGGGTTGACGCTTCCTCTCTGAAATTAGCTTAAGCCTGCATTGCAGTGCAGTGGGAACACATGCACATGAACATGAATTCAAACCCCAGGCAGCAGCATAAAGACGTGCCATAAATAGAGGCTTTTCAGCTGAGGCACTTACAGGTGGATTTGCACGGTGCCAGCACAATTTAAATGCTAGTGAAGGTATGAAAGGCTCCACTGGCAGGCGGTTTTACAGCACAAATCTCATAAAGCAGACAAAAAACCTACAGGTGTTTCAGGCTGGCCTAAAACATTAAAAACAGAACCATCAGGCAATATACACAGATCATCCATAACATTAACACCACCGCCAGGTGAAGTGAAGAACACAGACAACTTAGTTATTTCAATACAGGGGCACATGTCAGTGGGGTGGGATGTGAAAAAATTTGCCCCTTTCAAACTTTTTTTTTTAAACTGCTTTTTTGCATACTTGTCACACCTATATTTTAGTTTAAGTACTCCAAACTAATTTTAAATTATATACATATATGGATATGTATATGTGTGTGTATATTATATTAATATATTTTATATATATATATATACACACACACACACACACATACATATCCATATATATATAAATATATATATATATATATATATATATATATATATACACGCACACATACATATATATATATATATATAAAACCAGAACAAAGCAGCCCCAGACCATAACACTACCACCGCCATGTTTGACTGTTGCTATGATGTTCATTTTATGAAATGCTCTGTGAGTTTTATTCCAGATACAGGAAGCAAACCTTCCAAACAGTTCAATTTTCGTCTCCTCAGTCCACACAATATTATTTTCCAAGACCACTTGGGGATCACAAGTCTTCATATTCTATTTGGTCAGCAATGTTTTTACCTTGTATCACTCACATGGATGCAATCCTTGCTCAGGTTCTTTCTTATTCTTTCTTATTGTTGAATCATGAACAATGACCTTAACTGAGGGAAGTAAGGCCTGCAGTTCATTAGATGTTCTTTTGTGACCTCCTGGATGTGTTGTTGTTTGCTCTTTTGCAAGGTCGGTCACTCTGGAAAAGGTTCACCACTGTTCACCAAGCTTTCACCATTTGTGGATAAGTGCGTTCCCCATGGTCCCCATATTAAGTTTACATAATAAATAAAAATTTTATTTCACAATTTTGACACAGTGTAAAGCTCTACTGGCACCTTCCAACAAATTAAAGTGAAAAAAAAAACACTACAATGAAGATGCAACAGCAACAATGTAAATTTCCCATATTGTTTTAAAGATTTTCTGCCCATTTTACTCGTCTCCAGTTCCACCTACAACTCAGACCCATATCACCAGCACTGGGAGGGTGAAGGTGAGAAAGTTCATGAAGTCACAGAAAGTTCCACCCACAACTTTCACTGGATGGTGTAACATGCTTGGAGAAGAATGCTAACAGCAAATTCTGTTTGCTAAGCTAGGACCACCCTGCCCTCCCCAAAGAGAACGAGTCATACTGTGCCATCTTGGACTATTGGCTATAAATGGCTACAGCACCACAGGAAGGGAACCCTCATCGCCTGTGAACGGTTGCACCACATGGACTCTCTTAATTAAAAAAGAATTATTCAAATGAGTGTAATAAGTATTTTATTTACTTGCCTATTGTTTGTTCATAAATATGAATTGTCTTCATTATGTGCTGTTCAAGCCTCTTAAAGTGTATACAATCAAAAATGGGAAAAAAATTTAAAAGAAAAAAGATCAAGTACCAATGAAACAAAGGTGAGCAAAATATAAAATACATAAAGAAAGTAAAAAATATATATTTCTAAAAAATATTTCTAATGATTGTGTGGTTATGTACTGGACACTAGGGTTTTTCTTTTTTAGGTATTTTTTACAATTACACAGGTTCGGCTTCAGCAAACATCGACCATCACCCCTCAGTGCACCTTCCACAAAAAATCTTTCCCCCTTTTATTTCTTCTGTAAATATGACCGAGCAAAGTCCAGACAGCAGGACATTCCAGATTCAGGTGATTTCACCCTTGTCCAATCCAATTATTGGCGATCTGGTCAAAAATCAGCCAAACTCAGTAGGAATGCAAACTATTACACAGGCTTTCTTACAGCTTGGGACGGCTATTCTACACACACCGTCTACAAAAATGCATAAGGAACATGATGCAGGAAGGTCAATATTCAAAAGACCTCTTTATGTAAACACTGACTGTGGTTCTGCAGAACCAGGCTTTTCCTTTGAGTAGAATGGGGAAACGATGAGCACTCCGGCTTCATGGGGGAGCAGGAGATTAAGTCGGACACTGAAGCGAAACTGGTACGCTGTGTTTTGAGGAGGCAAGTTCATTACCTGTGCATTAGCTGCATCAGTGTGTTCACTCTAGCATGGTGCAGGTAGAAGCAGCTTAGTCTGCAAGAGCTCGCCATCGATCCGTATCGTGGGAAGAACTGCGCATTTAAGTGGAAAAGGTTAAAGAAATTCTGAAAGACAAGAATCCATCAGACACTGGAGAAACAGATTCACCTCTGCTTCAGTAACAACATTAGATGTGAGACGACTTCAACCATCCAGGTCAACGGCAACTTTAGGAATTACTAACTGGGTTTTGAACTTCAGCATTCCAACACAAACGGCGGCGAGTGACAGAGGAGTTCCGATACGATACTATGCAGATCTCTGTTTCTTGATGCAATATTATTGTGATTGTTCCACTGTAGAGTAGATGGCGTGTTACGTATGAGTCTCTGCAGCCTTCTCTCCCACTCTGACTTCCTTTACTATTTACACAAGAGAACAACCATGTCTGGCGCCACCTTGTGGACTAATGATATCAGACTAGAGGTATGTACCAATATAAAACACTAAAATACATTTAATAAATAACATAATTACTAAATTTCAATGCTAAGTTCAGCTGAATTGATATTATGCCAGAAAATATTTCGATACCACACACTGTATTGATTTTTTTCTCCCTCTTCTGGGGTATATTTACTTGGGCTATAGGAGCCTCACATAAATATAACATTATGATAATGTATCGCAATATCATTTTAACATGATGCATGTGATACGACAAAATATGTTGTTACAATTATTATGATACAAATAGGATACAATATATAAATGTTATACAAGATGATAATTAATACAATATCATGATACAATACCATGTTTACACCACTGCACAAAGATAATACTGTATATTGTGTATTAATTATTTTAAACATTATAATCTTTATACACAATCATCAAGGTTATTCCCCCACTCCATCCGTTACTGGACGCTGCTGCTGGAGTCGGTGTAGCTGGTGTTATTTCAGGCCATGCGGAGACAGCGGGCAGCGCCAGCCGACAGAGCCTCTGAGTTTCAGTTGTTAGATCAAAGGGAAGCAGTGGACTCTGGAGAGGATACACACACTGCGCCGCTCCGGAGTCCAAAAATATCCACACACACAGCTGTCTGGCTGGAGACGTGCACACACACACACACACACACACACACACACACACACACACACACACACACACACACACACACACACACACACCACAGGCTCTGCAGTAATTAATATGCACCAAGAGCTTCAAGTCCATCAGCAGAGCACAAACAAAGCACTCCACCTGTAAACTTCTGTTCAGCCCAAAAGAAAACACACCCACTAAGATCATCTGTGTTTATTACCAATGACCAACAGATAAATGTATACTGTACATGCACAAACTGCAAAGTGCTGCGCAACATGGGCCTTAAACACTCATCGATGAATTAACTGACTGACCAGCATTAATTTGACCAAACCTTTGATCAGAAAAATACAGCCAGTCGGTTTGGTCAGCGATCTCAGAGAAATGCTGCGATGATAAAGTTCAGTCACTAAATAAGCAGCAAGCTAGCAAGATATCATCCTATTGTATTTAACAATTGTTTTGTTTACCTCATGTACCCACACCACCAGTAGCCACTAAATGGTAATATAAGCTTGCTGCCCCAGCCATCCCTACACCAGGTACTGTACGAGTAACATGCTACAGTAGCTTAATACCACCAGTAACCACTAGATGGCAACATGATGTGCATTTATTTGAAATTATTTTGGTTTTAAAAGGGAGCTGGTGCAGAACTGCCGCCGAGATGATGATGCAATAATATCAGGATATTTGGGCCACAATATAATATTACTACAATTCTTCCACTTGTAAGACGAGCATTTTTTTTCCACAAAAGAACAAGGTCTTGTGACTTCAGAAGCAATGTTATCAGAGCAGATGCGTGTACCAAAATAGGTTTACATTATAAACTAATGTTTATAATTATATCTATCTAATGCTACTGTATGGATACAAAATTGTGCTAAAAAAAATCAGCAATTTTACTTCTAAATGTAAACATCCCTTCTTATGATGAATGCCAAGAGAGACAGATGTGCTGCAACACTGTTCCAGATGAGGGAACAGATGAGTGTGACTGTAGCTCTGCCGTGTTACTGATGTGTTTCCATAGTCACGGTAACCGCTCTGAACGCTGTTCCACCGACAGGAAAAAGTCTAAATTAACCAACGTCTTCAAGAAAGTTCAGAATTCTTTAATGCAAATATTATTGTAATGGCCAATCACAGAATCCAGCTCAATAAACATCTTATCGACTGCAGCACAAGACCAGACTCCCCGGGGTCAGGGTTTTGTTTTCTGGCTGCTGTAGTCTCCCCTGCAGCATCACGGATTAATGTCCGGACACGGGTGAGTAGTTTAGATCCAGAGAATAAAAATCCCACCCAGGATTTTATTCCAACTGCCTGGAGACCTGGCTGTGTCATTAAGCCAAATACAGAAGCTGGAGGGATGGAAGAAAATCCTGGGCTGGACTTTTACCCCTGGACCAATAAGGAACTGATCTGCTAATACGGAACCAAATATAAACAGAACCTGGAGTTGCACCAGACCTACTTGGGGTCAGCTCTGCAAAGGTTAGAGACGTGACATTTTGTGTTATGTTTTAAAAATGATAAATGCAAAATAAGTTTAAAACATTCATTAAAATGGCAGTAATGGATAAGATTGATACGTTATCGCGACCCGTACTATGGTATTTTATGCCCATCGCTCAGGTCAGAAGAGGCCGAGGAGTTCGTGGCTGAAAATGGATGGAATGTACTAGAGCGTGAGGTACTTTCCCCGTCCGCCTCCAGCGAGGTTCTCCAGTTGTCGTTCTTTGCGAATGTCGGTGTGAGTAAACCTGACGGGATCAAACGCAAACGCGGGGCTGGACGCCTGCAGCAGTTTGGAAATAACTTGCACACAAACTGCAATCTGAAATTGGGCAATTTTACGCTCCCGTCACACACGGCTCTTCAGCCACGGGGGTGTGCGTCATGCGCAGGAATAAACTCCCAGGTCCACTGGCCTACACCACGAGAAACATCCGGCTTTTCTTTATCTGCTGATTGCTTACTGCTCGGATATCTAGTAATTAAAGTCGGAAAGTTTAATATACACTGACCAGCCATAACATTAAGGCCACTGGCAGGTGAAGTGTGTAACATTGACTAGTTACGGTGACTCCTGTCAGGGGCTTCAGGTCAGTTGTTGAAGCTGATGTGCTGGAAGCAGGAACGGAAGGATCTAAGCTATTTTGACAAGGGCTTTGTTCTGATGAAGACGACTGAATCAGTGTCAGAGTGCGGGTTCTCCAGCTCTGCATGATTAGGTTAAAACGCCCAAACACTAGAGAAAATAGGATACAGTTAAAACCGCAGTGCTCGATTTAAAAACTGCACCCTTTAGACTGTGACAATTACTCAGCTCTACTTTGGAGACCTTCACCATCAAGCTCTAAACTGAACTTACTACTGTAATCGAAGGGTGTGCTCCAATGGTGCTGGTGGTTTTGGGGTCCACACACCCTATCCAATATTCCTATGGCCTCCTGCCCCTTCACGAATAAACCTGCTGGAGAACCCAAGGCCTTGGCATGTTCAGATGTCTCATCTCCCACCTTTTTAAGGCTAAAACGATCTTCATTCACATGAACCATTAGGACCTATCGCAGTTGTTGCACTGTGGTTGGACTATCTAACCTCCAGCTCCATGTGTCAGGTCTCTACAGACACTCACTGTCTGGGGTCCAAGCTCCTTGACTTCTCTTTGGTATCTCCTAAAGCAGGAGTGTCCAGCTCCATTCCTGAAGAGCCGGTGTCCAGTGCTGGACACTGACCCTCCAGGACCAGATTTGGGCCCCACCAACCTAAGGGAAGAACCTCTCTTCCAGTCTACTAACACTAGTTCCACTGTATTATCGCTGTAACTCTGTTCTCTTGCATTCCTTCGGTCAACGCGGTCTCTCTCTCTGCCATAAACAGGACTGGTGTGACTCAGAGCCCAATAAACAGGCTTAAAATCTCACAAGAACCAAAGTTTAAAATATCATAATATCCCTAAAACCTGAAAATGCTCTTTTCTTGCTTCCAGTGAGATATTTCAGTATTTTTCCATTTAAAATTTTGCATTTATGAATTTAAATTAGACACTGTCAGATCCAATTAGCCTTAAAGCAGGTACATGCCAACACTGGGGTGGTGTTATAGCTGGCTGCTGTCTGGAGGGAGGAAAATAAAGGACGCTGAGATCACTAGCAGCGCTGCCACTTCCCATCAAGCTGCATGTCGGAGATGAGTTCCAAGGAGGAGACTCGCAAGGTACCACACTGTGAAATTTTCCTGACAGACATGCAGCGCTTCACGTAGTCGTTCTGACAAACTCGGGCTGCACGTGAACCGCCAGCAGCTTGTCACAAACAGAATAACAGCTGGATCTCTTAGAAGACACTTCACTGACACATCCTTATGATCATCCAGGGTGCTCATAGCTGAGGAGCACATTTTCTAGCTATAACCTCCATTTCCACAAGAAAAATTGGATGTTCTGCAAAATACAGGATTCATCAGCCAATCAAGTTCATCAGCCAAACCATCAAAACATTTGTGCTCGTCAGTTAATTTAATTTTGGCAGGTCTATAGTAGTTAGTATGTGCCAAAAGTGACCATAGGACGGCACCCTATGGCCATATGGTCACCCAAGGCTCAATGATGTACATGGGGAGTGAAGGATAAAACTGATAAAATCACACAAACAACCAAATTAATACTTTGCAGTTATGACACAATCATAATATTAAGGCCATGATACAGTGCTTTATGTATCGACGCCTCTGCAGCCGTCTCTCTCACTCTTACTTTTGAAGTCCAACAGGTGGCACCAGACCTTCTTTCTTCTGAAGGAAGTCATAGTATAAGGATAAATGGACAGTGGTGGCCTAATGGTTAGCACCCTGCCCCTGGTAAAAGACGAGAACCACAAGCTACCGAATACACTACAGTACAGGAAGTGTGGGGTAGATCACATATCATTAAAAAAAGGGTGTTAGCCAATCATCCATCCTCACTGTGGCGTTTGATTGACAGTTAGCGTCTTATTTCTCCTAAAGAAAGGGTCTACAAATGAGTGAGGGAACTGGACCAAGTATGAAACCAAAAATCAGACTGTTCATTAAAAAGTACAACACAGACTAAGCACCTAAAAAGCTAAGGAAAAGAAAGGTAATGATCTATGTCCAGACTATGCAATTCCATTTAGTTTAAGAACTTAAGACATCGGAGTAAAGTAATGACCTAAAAAAAATTAATAAATAAAAATACATTTTTTATTGTTGGTAGATCCTTTTGACTTGGTCATTTTTAAAGTAGCTTGCAAGCAAAAAAAAAGTGTGGGCCCACCTGCAATACATCTTTTACTTTTGTACTTTTAATACTTAAGTATTTTTGAAAGCAAGTACTTCAGTACTTTCACTTAGGTAGAATTAGTTTCACTTGTATATGAGGAACATTTGATTAGTGGTATTTGTACCTTTGTCCGTCTCTGGTGATGGGTCACTTTACTTGTGGTGCAGATAGTGTGATTGTGTTCACAATGAGAAATTGTTTCACTTTATAAATGTATTTAATGTAAGACTTGTTCCAGTAAACAAATAGATCCATGGGAACGTAGTTTTGATATAATTGAGTTGAAAACACGAAAGATTTACTTTCTTCCAGGTCGTAACTAAAACACGCGAAACTAAGTTCAACCAAATAGAGCAGAGTGTGTGAACATGCTGGAATCAGACTGGGGATTTTTGGGGCCAATTTTGTTATTGTGCCGTCAACTGGTCACTGATGCTTCGGCAAAACGCTGACTTTACTCTAGAATTTTACTTCCTCGTCTTGTGATGCGATTATGTGTCAAATGTGCTTTAGCTCTAGCTGATCCAAACCCGTAAATGAAGTCTGTAAAAAAACCTGGGTGATGTAATTACTCCTTTGCTGCTGCCACAGTTCCCTCAGCTCTCTAGGCCTCGTCGCTGGTATACACACTGCTGCACTATTCTCTCTCCAGATCAGGTGAGCTGGCCTCAGGCTCTTTGTGACAGGTCTTCTGTTCTCGCCATCTTCACTGCTGATTTCTGATTCCCTCCTGGTACCCTCTGTTCTTTTTCAGCTCCACTTCTTACGTTTCTTCTTGACTCTTGACCTCCATCTTGTGTGGTAGGAACGTTCCTCTCTCTGCATAAACAGCAGCCTTGACTGAGGATCTCAGGACAGGATCTGAGGATCCCTGACAGAAGATTTAGGTTCCTCAATGTATGCCTGCCCTCAAAGGATGAGGAGATATTAGATCATTGGGTGGATGTTTGAAATTTCCACCAGTAACTGACTATTTCTGGAAATACAACAGTTTTTTTATGCTCCACCTCTTTCAGGTTTAAATCTGACAACTATGGTTGAAATCACTGGTTTTATTTAGAAACCTACATCTTCCTGTCGGTTAGATCCCCTTCTCACCTATATTTTCAAAACAGGTTTACCCTACCTCTCTTCTGTAATAACTAACATCATACATTCATTTCTGGTCTTGTACATCCATCTTTCAATACAGCTGCAATTACGGCAGTTCTGAAAAACCTGGTGTACACAGCAGTAATCTAAAACCATTTTTGCCCTATTTCAAAAATACCTTGTCTCTCAGAAATACTTCAGAAAACTGCTGTTATTCAGGTTCACGCTCACCTCACTAAAAACCTTCTGTTGAAACTATTCCAGTCTAGGTTTTGTCCGTTTCACAGTACTGAGGTTATGTTTGTTAAAATTGCTGACGTTTTGATGGCAGCTGACTCTGGGATGTTAACTATGCTTGTGCTCTTTGAGTTGAGCTCCACTTAACAGCATAACAGTCTCCTAGAGAGATCATCATCACAAATGGCATTACTGGTACCTCTCTTATCTGGTAGAAAAATCATATCATAGCAGTTAAATTTCAAATCACGACCAAGCTCAGTAACTTGCGGCGTTCCCCAAGGATCTGTTCTAGGTCCTATTCTATTCTTCTTATAATCTTCACCAGAACAACATCCAGCAACTTCTCTGGTTCCCAGTCAATTACAACATCTCACACATTTCAAGATTCTACTTCTTACATGTACAACACTTCTTAACCTTCATATATTTTTGATCTCCCTCTCACTTGCACACCCTTCCGTACTCTTATATCGTTCTCTTTTCTCTATTCATTGTCAGTACCTTATGCTCTTATGTCAACCATGGGATTTAGAGCTTTCAGCTCTGTTACTACTTATCTACGGAACTCTTCCATAAAATTGACTATTAAGTGTTTCCTTAAAACACTGTTCACTCCCCACATACATCAGTGAGCCTTGGGTGCCTTTGACCCTGTCGTAGATTCAACGGTTGTCCTTTTTGGCATCTCTGTTGGTAGGTACTACTACTGCAGATCTGGAACACTCCACAAGACCTGCTGTTCTGGAGATGCTCTAGCCATCACTATGAGACCTTCAGATACTTACACCTCTACCAAAAGTGACATCAGCTTCAAGAACTGACTGTGCACTTAATGCCTAATACATGCCACACCCCTAAAAATCACCACTGTAAAGAAACAACCAGACAAACAACATTATTTACCTCACCTGCGAGTGTTCTTAATGTTATAGCTAATTGAAGTTCAGTTTTTTGGGTTTTTTAAAGAAAATGAATTCCTGTCAATACATTGTTGCGTACTTCCTCAAAGCTATGTTGGCGATACCTACAAGCTCACTGCCCCAGGTTCAAGTGAGGGAAGACTAATAGAAGAACATTCCTGCAGTTTAAACACTTGCATCCTCACGCCAACGTCCGATCCGCCCCACTGCCACCTGCAGCACACAAGTCGTGACCCAATTAAATGCCAATCAGTGCCCCTGATCTGTTTTCTCCCATCTGACATCAGGTCACGCTCGTCCTCACTGAAACTGATCTCCCTGCTAACTCTCCTTGGCATCAGTTTATCATCAACAGTTCATCATCCTCAGCAGCCAGAACACTTCTGACACCTCATACGTGTCTCACCACGTCCTCCTCCCTTTTCCTTCTGAATGATGACTCTCTGGAGGGAAACCGAAGCTGCGGTCACACCCACAAAAGTAAGTCACCAATGCCAAAAGATACAGAAGTCTGTGTGTGTTACAAAGAGTGAAAATGAAAAAGTCTTTGATATGTACTGATGATATATGTAAGTACTGATACTGATGAGTATTGTACAACTGTTAACATTTCAGCATTTCTGCCAACAAACTTCATTTTTTAAAACAATCTTTTTAGAGCAGACGTTTGGACCAAAATAAATGTAAAAAACAAACACATTGTGAACATTTAAATTTTGGACAGACAGACAGATATACAGAGATAGGTATACTGTTTATAAAGAACTGTAGATAGAGATACAGACAGAGAGCCAGACAGAAATGTATAAACTGATGGGGACAGACAAAGGGAGGTAGAGGTAGAAGTCAATGGTTAGAAATGGAGAGATTGGTCAACAATCAGAAATATAAAGACAGGGTTTATAAAGATTGATTGACCAAATGATGACAAATTGACAGAGATAGTAGAGACCGACAGATATAAATGGAGATAGATGGACAGAGAAAAATACAAATAGAAAGAGCTAGCAATACCAGAGTTTTGAATTTGTGTCACGTCTGAACTCGCAACACTAGCGCTAACTCCCGGATATGAACTAAGGAACCAAATGGGTCTTAGCTTATCAATCATGATTTATTGAAAATAAGTAACAGAACATAGTCTTTGCTTTGCGTTTCTTTTCTAACTGTTCATTTTTAAAGTAAACATTAGTGATTTCCGATCATTGTGAACACACCACTGCACACAGTCACCACAACTAAAATTTGTCCTCTGCATTTAACCCATCACACGTGGAGCAGCGGGCAGCTATCAACAGCGCCCGAGGAGCAGTGAAGTGGGGACGGTACCTTGCTCAAGGGTTGGGGCTGGGCTGGGACTTGAAGGGAAAAAGTGTTTTCATGTTATTAGATAAGCAAGTTGCACCCAATTCCAGGTTTGTAAAAACCACGGCCAATCATTGAGAAAATACAGTAAATGAGCCCAAATCGTGCAGCAACACCAGGGCTCAGTAACAGCTGAGCTCAGTGTGTAAATTAACTA
This sequence comes from Lepidarchus adonis, assembly GCA_037576955.1. NCBI lineage: Eukaryota > Metazoa > Chordata > Actinopteri > Characiformes > Lepidarchidae > Lepidarchus > Lepidarchus adonis. The sequence goes on along the minus strand of JBBIGC010008334.1, from coordinate 950 downwards.
ATACCGTTCTAATAAACCCAGCTGCTCTCCTAGCACCTTCCTAATCCCCTCAATATTTTGTATGACCCCTTGCTTTGGGAGCGCTCCATTCTAGATTCTCTCCTGCCTTCTCCCTGCCTCCAGCTGGGGGTGGGAAGCCTGATAGAGGAAACTTGCCAAGGGTTTCCAGAAGTTACCCATACTTGTGTAAGCCCTGGATGGAGGGAGGGGGTGTACAGGGAGAGGGAGAACAGGCCTGGGGAAGCTCTTCGCATGCTGCTTATCAGCTGGACCCAGAGGACCTGCCCTAATTTCTGCAACTCCTGGCTGAGCGTGGCCAAGGACAGGCAGGTAACAATTATCAGGAGTGAGGGAGAAGAGGAAAGCGGCTGGGGCCGAGGAACTGGGCCTGCCGCTGAGAGAGAGATGGAACTGGGGCAGGATAAGTCTAAAAACTACCCCAAACTACACCACATGTCTGCTATCCCCTACGTAAACATGATTAGCCATTAGCACAAACGCTATAAGTGCTGCTGCAGGGGTACATTAAAATTCACACAGTTCCCTCCATCCTTTCCATCTCCAAAACAAATATAGTTCACCGGGGCAGATATGTTCTGTGTTTATGTTTAGTGCTTCTTGTTTGAACTATGAGAATAATGCAAATAGCAATCAGATGCCTGTGTAGAAGCCAGTGTAGTGGATAACACCGCTGCCCTCTCAGCAGTACACTGCTATATATATAATTTATGGTGTGACATGTAAAGCTTATTTCGGTTTTACCCCAGAGACAAGAGTTGGGGTCTTTTGTCTTTTATTAGGAACTTGTTGAGACCATCTAAACTTATGGAAAGAAACCATATGGAGAAATCTTATGAGAAAAACACTGATACATTTCCTTCGCTTAGAAACGTGGAAAACAGTAGAGAACCTTTCGTGAGTAGGTGTGACCGAACGTAGCATTTTTGCGC
>JBBIGC010008317.1:0-13401 GCA_037576955.1 Lepidarchus adonis | reverse complement strand
CACACACACACACACACACACACACACACACACACACACACACACACACACACACACACACACACACACACACCATCAAAAGCTTGGACACACTTTCCCATTCAATTCATATACAGTATATATACAGTGTGGCAAAAAATTAATTGGCTGCCAGCAATTCTGCAAGTTGTCCCACTTAAAAAGATGAAAGAGGTCTGTAATGTTCATCATAGTTTTACTTCAACTGTGAGAGACAAAATGTCACATTGTATGATTTTTAAATAATTTATTTGTATAATGTTGTAGAAAATAAGTATTTTGCACCTACAAACAAGCAAGAAATAGCTTTGGGGATGTTTTTCTACAATGGGGACAGGACAACTGATCCATATTAAAGAAAGGATGACTGGGGCCATGTATTGTAAAATTTTGGGCAAAACCAAAATTCCAAAAGTGAGAGCATTGAAGATAAAACATGGTTGGATCTTCCAGACAATGATCCCAAACTCACTACCTGGACAATGAAGAAGGCTACGTAAAAAGCATTTCAAGGTCCTGAAGTTGCCTAGCCAGTCCCCGCACCTTAATCCAATTGAAAATCTGTGGAGGGAGTTCAAAGTCTGTGTTGCATAGTGACAGACCCAAAACACCACAGCTCCTGAGAAGATCTGCATGGAAGAATGGGTCCATACCATACCAGCTACAGTGTGCAAATCTGGCAACCTCTGTCATTGCCAACCAAGGTTATATTACAAAGTATTAAAGTGAACTTTTGTTATTGACCAAATACTTATTTTCTGCACCATAATACAAATAAATGATTTAAAAATCATACAATGTGATTTGTTTTTCAAAACCCATCACCATAAGTTTTCACTACTGACCAATCACCATCCATCATGCTTTCAAGTCATTTGTGTAACACACAGGACAGCCTGTTTTTATTCACCGTAGAACAAACACCATCAAGGCTACCACAATATTAACATGAACATGTTATATACTTATTATTTGTTACTATACTTTAATATTTAGCTTTTTATTATTTTAATATATGTTATTAATCTGCTATGTTTACTCTCCCAAGAAGTGTATCCTGCTTTTAAGCCTGAGAAACAGCAGGCCTCCCGTTTGTAAGGGCATCGTCTGAACATCATCCTTACTGTTACACATGATCTGAAAACAGCACCTGCCCTCGATGTCATGTAACATTTCATGGTGAACGGAATGACAAATTCTTCAATGCAGACCTTTGTAGTTACAGTAGTAGAGCTGTTAAGAATGTTAATCCTGCGCTGCACTTCTTAAGTTCACTGAGAGTGCTGTGTTTGGTTTGACTGAGTGAAATGATACACACTGGTGGAGCTCCATGCGTTGGGACTCTTTCAGCTTGCTAGCATAAAATAATTTAAACAGGTCTACAGTGAAAGGATGGAAATTTGAACCAGCTGCTCTACTGTAGCACAAACATATCAAGCCTCTTCTCCTGCATGCTCGAGTTTAATAGCCTGTTTCCCGTTAAACAGGTGAGCACAGCACCTGCAGCAGGACACCCCTATAGGCATTGTCATTTGCGATGTAGGATCTTGAAACATCTCAGGTTAAGTTTCCAATGCTTATGCAAAGGCTGAGCGTCTCATAGGGTGAAGTCACACAGTGCCGCTGGAGAAGATGAATCCACTTCCTGCGAGGTGTGTGTTGTCAAAGGCACTTAACCCAGCAGGTGTCCTTCTACCAACTTCACTAACAGCAGAAGCTATCTTCCATGAGGAACGCTGAGCTTGTGGGAGTGTGGGAGTGGGGTGGGTGGATTTGGTTCTACATTTTCAGGACAAAAATGCCCAGAGTTTACAGGACAACCAGAAAAAAAAACATTGCTAACTAGATTACTGGTCCCACAAATGGGCCTGACTTTGGAGAGTGCCAAGATGAAGTTTTAATGATATTTCCAGCACTATTTACTCGTCTCCTTCTTATCGATCTACATGCAGATGTCACTTTAATTACCGTACCTATTGACACACCAGCAAGTTGAGCAGACTTCGTCACTGACGCTCCGTTCTCAGCAATGAAACTCTTTCAGATTCACTCAGAGCTTTCCCTTTTCATCCAAAACAAAAGGTTGTCTGGGTCTATTCAGCTGCCACGGAGCATCACAGGATTTTAACCGCTTAACTGTAGCATGCAGCTTACCTGTCTGGAAGCACAAACACTCATTTTCCTTCATTTATTTTTTTTTAGGATGTTTGGAGATATATATAAGCTGTGTTTTATATATAGAGAAGAAGTAAACACATTTTCCACAGGGAAAAACACTCTTAGACCATTTTAATGCACAAATGAGCCAATTATTTACATCTATTTACCAAACATTTTAATTATACACTAAATTGATTGTAGCAAGGTTTAGGTATTTTAGGTAATATGGGTAATATATATATATGGGTGTGTGTGTGTCAATTTTATTTCTATAGCTCTTTTTACAAAATAAAATGGTCACAAATCAGCTTTACAGAATCCAAGCCCCTAGGGAGCCAAAGACAAGAGAGTTGAGGAAAAACTCCCTAAACTGTAGGAGGAAAGTAACAACAGACAAAATCATATAAATTAATAAATTAAACCAAAATTTTGTAATAATAATTTCAGTTTAAAGATGCGTCAGCAGTGTGTACAGGTGGGCCTCGCTGAGTTTACGAAGAGTTAGGTGGAGCATGGTTCTGTCCATTTGGGTTATCCTCAGTAGCAGTAAGTGCGGTTCCAGCGTATAAAAATTGGTGTGTTCATTCTTTGTAGGAGATATAAACTTATTTTTCTGACCAGGGGTGCCTAAACGTTTAATTCACTGTATAATATTATATAAATATTGTGCGTGTAGAAATGTACATGTGCAATCTTGGTTGTTTACGATTAAGGACAGACGTTCAGTGTCTCAGTTACGTTGAAATGACAGAAAGGTTTAGGACACTGTCATTAAATAAATCAGGCTGTGAAGGAGGAGGAGCGGGTGTGTGTGTGTGGGGTGGGGGGGGGTTGGTGCTGTGAGTGTTTGTGAAGGCTGCAGATGGACAGATGGTAAATATGTATTTCCACTATTGCCAGAGTCATTCCAGCTTATCTGCTCATCACAGACACCTCTCTCCCTCCAGCTGCTGGCAGACACACGGTCCTCACTCAGGAGGAGGGGAGCCCTTGTTTCCCCAGCAGATTAAATCCATGCATTTTCCCAGAAAAGGAAGTGCTAATCAGAAACTAAACACAGGAGTAGACAGACAAGGCTGAAAGCAAGAGACGTGTGTGTGTGTGTGTGTGTGTGTGTGTGTGTGTGTGTGTGTTTGAATCTGTCGCTGGTCCTGTTTGAGCCTCAGGCAGGATTTTCTAGCACGACAGTTGGAAACAAAGTAATGTAATTGAAGTTTAATATAATATTTCAGGCACATAGCCTGTCCTCGGTGACTCGCCCCAGGTCAAACTGTCGGCGCTCTACAACGGAGTGGACAGATAAAGAGGAGAAGGACGGGCTAATCCGTCAGAAGCAAAGGGAGAGGGAAAAAGAGCAAAAGCGACACTGGACGCTGTCCACCATCCCTGGTGCTGAAACAGCTCCAGAAGGATTTTGCTGCGACGTCAGCGGCCCCTAGTGGCAACAAAGATGAACTGTAGAGAGGATTAGAGAATCCTAATCCTAAATAATGAGCTAATGGACCACAAAACCATAAAAACTGTAACAGAATGGAAGCGTAGAAACATAAAAATTTCTGCTGTGAAAACTTGTGAAATAGTATTACTTCAAGCTTCCAGTTCATTCTCAAGAAGCACGCAGTCTCATTTTTTATGCACATCATGTTAAGAGAAATAAATTTTAATGACTGAGATGGAAAGGGTTGAGGTTGTTTGGGGTGAGGGTGGGGGGTTGTTTGTGTGTAAGGGGGGTTAGGCTCCAGCATCATGACTGCAAGGAGTAATGGGCACAGTAGTGTAGTTCTTCAGGAATTTACAATAGTACAAGATTTACAAGGGCTCACAGTTTTGTTGTATTTCATTATTATATCCCATTAAGTGCTTGCATCAATTGGAACATACCATGTGCTGTCTGTATAATTTGTGTATATAGTGGTGTGCTGGGAAAATGATGGGAAAAGGCCATGCCTATTTGTCTTAATTTGCTTATTTTATTACTACATTTCAAAATGACAACTGCAAAAAATGAGATTTTGGTCAGTCTGTAGACAATATTTTTTTTTATTACACAGTCTTTACTGCATCTCCAGTATGTATGTCTGTCTGGTCTTGTTTCTTGGAGATGCACTTAATTCCCTTTTTCCATTACAATCTGTTTTTCCATCTTTTTAATCAGGAATTAAAGAAACTGCACTGAAAACAAGCAGATATATCTAGTTTTAATTAACAAAAATACACTGTTTATCACCATTCACACATTTTTAAAGGCAAAGTCCCCCACTAACCAAACAAAAAAGTGCAAATAACAAAAAAGTCCAATACAACATTTATATGCTGAAGTAAACAAATAAATAAAATCTAACAATAACAACAATCCTGGTGGGACATGTTAGGGCTCAGTATTTGCTGTGACTACACATTCTGCCCATCCCTGCAGCCATAGTGGCTTTTGACCATTTTAGTGATACAGGAAAGAAGTGTATTGATTCGGCCTAATGGGCGACAATTGAGGGGTCAAATTGCATCCGTGGTCATTACAGTCTGGCCACATGAGTATCACAACAACATGCAAATGAGGACAAAGGCTTAAGCAAACTGTCTGTACCAAATTACGAATCTCCCTTTAAAAACGAATTAGCACACATTAGCACAGCCCACGGCAAGCTCTTAGCAGAAGAATTATGTGGAGGATAAAATTTGCAGATTTTCTGACTGAATGTGAAATGAGAAACTACTGGAAGAAAGGAGGTGGAGGTGTGAGGAAAGAGGCAGCAAGAGAGCACACGAGAGAGAGTGAGAGAGGGATACAAACACTTAGAATAATCTGCTCAATTTTCAATTGACTTAATGTGTTGGCTTCCACTTACTTTCTCTACATTGTGAAGAGACTTTGAGCTGCAAGGCTGAACGCTCTGTTGTTACGGGTCTTTATCGAAAGATCATTCATGTTAAAGCACATGGTGCAGTCTGATGTTTTCTCTACAATGGCTGTATTGAGTATGAGAATGGCTCTGCAGTTACTATAGAATGTTTAAAAAGCTTAGGCAGTGTTGAAACAGATTACTGCCTCTGGAATGGTCTTCAGAGCCAAGCAGAGATCTCTCAGGGGACATAAGCTCTAACAAAGGCACAGAGGTGGAGGTAAAAATGTGTGACAGAAGTTTTGCAGAGGGTAGGGCGAGTTCCAGACTGAAAATATTGTTTTGGGTGGAGGGGTGGGGAACAAAAATGAAACTGACCAAGAGCACTACAAGAAAAAGTGGCAGATTCCTGAGCAACTAAAGCCAAACCACATGCATGTGCTTGCTGTCCATAAACAAACATAGTAACTGTTGCTATAATGAAAAGAGAAAATGTCTCATTAACAGACATTAAGAATGTTTTCTGTTAAGGTTCATGTTGAAAGACACAAGTATGTATGATATGCATACAATCACAATTATGCCATTACATATGCAATAACCCCTAATATATTCAGTCATTCATTATGCTATCCAGGGTTGCAAGGGGTGCTGGAGCCAATCCCAATGGTTGCTAGTTAATTGCAGGGCAGATGTGCAGACTCCACACAAAGACCCTAGCTGTGAATGAAACTCAGGAACTTCTTGCAGTGAGGGAACAGGGCTATGCACTGTGCCACCATTCAGTTGTTTTTGATATGTTTTTCTTATAAATATAATAACAAACTGCAGAATTTCTGAGCTGCAATCACTAAAACCTTTATTTTGACCAAGATTATTCATGTTTAATGGATCATTTGAAGGTACAGATTCACACAGAGCACTAGACTAAAAGTTCAGTCATATATGAGAACTTTTTGTCAATTTTTGAATTTTGTCATATCGCTCACCTCTATTACCAAGCCAAAATCATTTATAAGAACCAACATTACTGATGGAAGAATCAGAGGAAACACTTAACAGCATTAACCAGATGCAAGACGTGTCACTACAACTTCCTACATAAAACTACGGCCGGGGTAATCCGATTGATCAAGGTGAATTACGATATACAGTATACGTAAAATAAGACTTTGTTAGCAATAAAAAGCACAAAAGTCTAAAAAATAAAGTTACTGTACTATCGTAATGATATGTACACATGCAGTACTGCTGGGGGGATAGGATTAATAATCAGAACAAGTGCATGGGCAGTAAAAACAGTCTAATCTTCAAATATTCTGAACAAGAAAAAGAGCAGACTGCCATGGAAGCAGAAATGCTTTTCATGAAAAGCCATGTTCTGTCATAGAAGCTCAATGTTAAACCCTGTATCAGTTGCACACCCACATGAATTCACACTTTGTTCTGGGGTGACATGTTATCTTTCAGCAATAGGATTTTTTATTTTTGTGATGCCTACTGCCTACTTACACATTTATTCCAAAAACAGCTGAATTGTTCAACTTGCAAAATTCATTGAAAACATAACTGAAAAGTTTACGGCAACACTTGCCTCGCATCACAATAATTTCTGGTTTAAGCCACACCCACATGTGTGTTATTTAAAAGAAGGCACTGAAAAATTACAGTATAAATTACATGGATATTTAAATATACGTATCAGTATCACAACAATATACACACATTATATTGATACTGGTATACCAATGTACTGGGGGTCCTCGATTTATGTCATACTCAAAATTTGTGGTTGTCACTGGCTTAAAAAATGCACTTATTTACTGTCAAATATGGTTGGAGAGAGAGAGAGAGAGAGAGAGAGAGAGAGAGAGAGAGAGAAAGAGAGAGAGGCGGGGTGTTTATTAGTGAAGCCTCTGCATCATAATTACATGTATGAGTTCTAACTTACGTCAAAATTCAAATTGCGTCACACTGAAAGAATCCGAACCCTGATGTAACTCGAGGACCCCTGTGCAATAAAAGTTCGGCTAATTTGAACATTGCAGGCTTTTTGTGCCTAATATTATTGAACACAAATGTGTGTGTGTAACACTACCAACACATCTGTTATCAGAGCGCCCAAACTGGACTTGCACTTGTGTTCATTGCTCAGTCTGGTGCCAAGCTCCCACAGTCAGGAGGCAGTGTGGGAAATAGACTTGGCTGCCAACACAAATCTGCTATGTGTGCCATTTACCTCTCAGGACAGAGGCCAAGAGGGAGCTGAACTGGCCAGACCTCCAGGAGGCTGCACTCTGACTCAGCCGCATGTGTGTGAACATATTTGTGGGATAATACATTTTAAGCTGTCAGACACTGGTGTTTATGGCTTTAATAAAAAATAAATAAAGGCTTGATGAAACAATTGCAGTGTGGACTTTGATAGTCAATTGCTCAAAAACACTCATTGATTTTAATATGACGTCTGTGGTCAAGCTATGGGATAGTAATACATTATAGAAAGCAAAGGGGGTGGTATGGCTTCTGCAGGCCTTTGCAGCAGAAAAGAAGAAACTATATTTTGCTTATACATAATATAATAAGGTTTGTAGGCTGTATGAACAAGGTTTTTGCCAAAGCTGAGATATGCAAATAAGCTCAGTTCTCATTGGCTCCTTTGTATTGTGCCTCATTAAAAAATTGGCCTGGACTAACACAATCCATATAACTCTAGCAGATGTGGGGTTGGGGTGCGAATAAATTGCTATTGGTTAAATAGAAAAAGAAGAAGGAATGAATGTTATATTTTACTTAAACTCAAAGATCATGAATTTTAAACTCCAGGCCTGGAGGGCTGATGTCCAGCACAGATTGGTGAACTCCCTCATCAAACACACCTGCTTCAACTCACCTGATTATTGGCAGGTGTAGTCAGTGTGTATGTGGAGGGAAACAAACAAACTGTGCTGGACACCGGCTCCCCAGGACTGAAGTTTGAGACCCATGCCCCAGATGATTACAGACTTGCTTTCATTCACACTGAGGAAAGTTTCTTCAAATCTTTCTGATTTGATTTGATCTCTCAGATACTAGATAAATTACTCAGTTTCTTATATAATCTATAGTCACATATAGTTCATGTTCGCCCAGACTCCTTCACACAGTTTCCAACACATCGCACAGGCGGACGACAAGGCAACAGCAATGACTCTCAAACAAACACGGTCCCAAACCCGTTCAGGCGGCAGAGCAAAGCATCGGCAGGAGTGCCAGCACGACTCTCACAACTTTGAAGAGCAGCCACATCAGACAGACCTTCCACAGGCTGTTTGCCCATATCAGCCAAGCTCTCTCGCTCTCTCTCTCTCCTCAAGGGCTTTCTTTCCCTTCCCTTTCTGTCCCTCTCAGCCTGTTTTTCCTCTCGTTCACCATCTCTCTGTTCTTTCACTCCCTCAGTTTTCTTACCATCTCTCTGTCTCTCATCATCTCTCCCCTTGTCTTTCTTTCTTTCTTTCTTTCTTTCTTTCTCTCTTGCTCACCTTCTCACTCACTTTCCCTGTCCGCTCTGTATTTCTTATTCGCTCATCATTTCTTCTTCACCCCCCTATTCTCTATTTCTTCCCGACAATCACTTTCAACGCCCCCCAACCCCCACCCCCACGCCTCTCTTTCTCTCTGTAGCTTTTGGAGAAAGCGGAAGAGTGGGAGAACTAAGATCCATACACGAGGTGCATTCTCTATCTTTCTCTCTCACTATCTCCCTCTCAGACCCCTGCAGGCTGAAATCAGTAACTTTAAACACAGGATTTAAGGCAGACAGGCAGAAGAACACAACGGCATCAATCACAGCAATGACACAACAAAAGGAAACACAAAGCCTACAGACTCCCACTGCTGATTCCAGTGCACAGAACAAAGACGCTGGTGAGGTTGTGAGTCCATACAGGAGAAGACAATAATGTTGAGGGAAGCAACTGTCATGTATTGCATCTCTCTCTCTCTCTCTCTCTCTCTCTCTCTCTCTCTCTCTCTCTCTCTCTCTCTCTCTTGCACGCATGCAGCATCAGAAATGAGATAAGTAGTGGTCTGTGGTCTGTAAAACATCAGATCCTGTAGTGTCCTATAAACACTACCTCTTCTGTACACAACATCACAGTTGTCAAAGTTGCAGAACCAAACAGCTCTAACTTGACCTCTTGTTTCTCTCCCAATACAACCCTAAAATATAATGGAAGAACATGTCTGACTTCAGCTTGAATTTCTCCATTTTTCTTGCTACATTAAGCAATTTTTTACTATTCCAGGTAAAAATACAGACACAAACCACTCGCTCATGACTGAGGAGATATAAACTGGAATAATAATTTAATGTGTCGGCTTCGACTTCACTTTGTGAAGTTGAATTTTTCCTTGATATCATGCTAGGTAACTGTAGAAATATGGACGAGTGAATGACTATGCGATTACCATTAAGACCAAGCTGAATAGCTAGTCTCCATTAATTCATTACTGACCTAGCAGTTGACACATTACGTCAGAATTATGATGAAATTAACTGGTAAGCAAATCAGCATGGAACAAAAATGTATTCACCACTGCCCCATTTCAAGCACAAGATAAGGAGAACTTCTAATGAGACTGAAACTGTTTGATGATTCCTTAAAAACATTAACATAACACTATTCCTGATCCTGAACCCTAAAGCAGGGACAAAGACAAAATTAGAGGAACTACTTGTAAATGCGCATGACATTAGAGCCCTAAGAAGGCAGAGATTGTCATATAATACAGACCATTGCAGCATAAAGAAATACAATATGGAACTACCACACAACGAGAAAACCATAAACCAGTTCTACACAGAAACATTGCACCGTTCTCTGAACCCATAATCATCTCATATAAATCAAAAGCAAGTGGAGGCAGGAGTTATGGTCAAATGAGTCTATGTCAGTCCACAGCATGTATCAGTGTCCACGGCATAGCATAGCCTCATTGACATAAAAGAAAAGGTGATACAGGAATTGGGTTGTCATTATTATTGTTATCATTTTACAGTGCCATATTATTGTGCTATAAATAGTAATACAGTGCTAATAAAACAACAATAATAATAATGAATAAAACGAATAAAACTATTATAATTAATGTATTAAGTAAAGTTACGGCTAAATTGACATTTAAATTCTTAAACAAAAAAATAGTTGCCAATTAAAATGACATTAATTTAAGAAAATTATACTTAGTTCTTTAAACCATGCACATCCTAAGACAATTTGGTATAGGTTTAAAAGCATCATTCAAATACAGTGCACTACTTGCATTGTTGTAACATTACAACATGAAAAATGTTATTTAAAAACTGTCCAGTTGCTGACTGTTTGTTTGGAGAGAAAGGTTGTGCGCTTTTACTACTGGTAGTAATGTTACAGCAGTGCATTAATGATGGGCACATACTTTTGAGCTTGTCGGCCAGAGGAGCATAATTCACTGCTCTCAACTAGGATTTCTAGCTCTGTTGTTCTTCCCCTCCAGCCTCCTGCGAAAAAACTCTGACCAAAACCTCCACTGAAAGCTTTCCTACTCCCTCACCTTGCTCTTCTGCTTTCCCTCCTGCTTCTGCAGGTCCCTGCTCCCTTGGCTGAGGTCTGCAGCAGCTAAACAAGGGCAGCAGGAATTCAGGCAGCATCCCTCGTCCACCAAATCAGCAGGCAACACTGAAGCGGGACAGTGATCAGACAATTGTCCCCTGCGCTGCTCTATCGACCAGTAGTCAGCACAGGCCACAATCTCTAACATAAACCTCTCTGCCACCTCACAACCACCAGGGGGAGCCAGCGCTTTCAGAAGTTGCCAATGTGCCACTGCAAATGCAGGAGGTGATCTTTGTCTAAGAGAAGCCGATTGCCATGGAAACCATGCAGCCTCCTAGAGGGCAGCCCGGTGCGGCACACGAATGCTTGCGGGAAATGACAGAGAAGCTGCCAGAGCTGCCAGCGGAAGCAGGCCACAAACCACCGGCAGGCATTAGAGTGCAGAGGAAAGAGAAAAAAATCCTGTGTCATGTGACTTAGAAAGGGGACCTAATCCTGACAGAAAAGCAAACTGGTATAAGGAAAGAACTGACAGCCATGACTGCAACAGAAAGTGGTTCATACCATCAAATGCTATAGCTATGAATAACAGAAAAACACACAAAAAGTACAAATCTCTACACATTTACATCATCATGGAACATACAAGATACAGTTTTCTGTGGGGGACAATTATTGATGATTTTTCTTCATGCAACCATGTTCGTGTGTGATCAGCAGCTCTGTAATACAACACACCAGGGTGAAGGTTACCATTTGATCTTGAGAGCAGATGTATTGCAGCAACACATAAGGTAAATGGACTTCTAACCCACCCGCATTGGTGCTGATGTGAGATTGTCTGCTAGGTTACGCAGGGCTGCCGTAACAGAGATGGGATAGGGTAAAAAGGACACAAATACTGAATGTGATTGCAGAAAAAAATCTCTGGAGCCCAATTCATGAACATAATTTTATGTATTATTTTAGATACAGTGCCAACAGAAGTGCAGGTACCTTTCCTTCACATATGTAGTGACCCCTTTATGTAATGTAATAAAAAAAAAAAATAAATAAATAAAAAAAAACCATTACAGGAAAAGTTAACTTTGTCAGTTAAGTTAAATAACTTAAGTTAAAGATAACGGTAATTAATAATTCACTTTTTACAGAAACTTATATTATGTTATGAATTATATGTTGTTACAATAATAAAAATAATAATAATAATCAAATGAAATAGCATAATGATGTAATATTGATCTGATGTATCGATCTGATACATTAAAATTGGTTTATTCTCCAATTAAACTTAATTTTAAAAATTTTACTGAGAAGTTGCTTTTGCTTATGACTACATTACTGTATTTGACTTCACATTTCAGACTGACTGCAGACCCAGAATCAAACCATATGCCAAGCTGCTCAAGAGGGTGGGTCCAGTAGCACTGGGTTTACCTATTTACAGGTATTTTTGTAATATATTAAGCACATAAGTAGTTTTCAGAGGAAAAGGTGAACTCAGCAGATGCTTTCAGAAAGGAGGATTATGATCCCCTGCTGGCCTGACTTCATCCATCTAAATCAATGAAAAAAATTATAAAACAGATCACTCCCCTTTTGTATATGCTGGAATTGTTTTTTGTTACTGTTTTTATTTTTGTTTTTCTGCTCTCTTTGTTTTCTTTTGTGTTCTCAATCATAGTATTATTGTAGACCAGGACTGCATGTATAAGGTGTTACTTATTTTGAAGGGTTGATGTATGTATAGAGGAAATGTAATTTGTGCACCTTATGTTTTATTTTCATAAAACAAAATAAAAAATGAATAGAAAGGAGGATTATGGTATAGAACAAGGGTCCCCACCTCCTGGTCCTGGAAGGTGGGTGTCCAGCACTTTCCGTCCTGAAACACATTCTATTAACCTGGCAATTGGCAAATAAGCTTTGACCGTCTAAGACCAGAAAATTTAACACATACCACATAAATCAATAATGCAACACATGCTCTGCGCCCTCCCTCAACTTCTGAAATTCATACTAAAGAATACTAAATTTACCAAATACTTTCTAGCCTTGACCTCTATCTCACAGCTAGAGTATGGATCAAATGTAAAAAAATGTTTGGTGGGCTATATCTGTCCTGTACAAAACAAGAACAGTTTTTTTACGGTCAGCTTATTATTTACATATACAAAATAAAAATCTAAATGAATTAATAATAAGTAAACAAACAAACAAACAAACAAATAAATAATGGAAATTCAAAGGCTCTTTCTGCAATAAAGTTGCAGAATGATACTGCTTCTGATGACACACTTCAGCTCACCCTGCTACACCTCTAATATAGCATGACTAATAACAGACCTGCATTATTATGAATACTAACTTCAAAATGTGTTAGATTTCATGAATGACTTGAGACAGGCCAGTTGCATTCTGCCGCATCAGTATTACACTGAATAATGTTCTATCACTTGTTCTGTGGACCCCTTGTCACATGCATGGATCTGGAGGGAGGAGGCCAAGCTGAACACAATGCAATCAGCTCATGATGAGCAACTGACTCAGCAAGCCTGTGCCGGGCTGCTAACGCATTAAAATTGTGTGTGTGGGTGCACTTTTGGGTGGGTGTGTTAGGATCAGTATTTTCAACTGACCCCGTTTTCTCTACTCTGGAACAGTGATTTAAAGGTTCACTGGCCCAGGAGGCATCTGCCCCTGTCACAGCATTCTGAGAGAGAGAGAGAGAGAGAGAGAGAGAGAGAGAGAGAGAAAGAGAGAGAGAGAGAGAGAGAGAGAGAGAGAGAAAGAGAGAGAGAGAGTTG
>JBBIGC010008280.1:180-13403 GCA_037576955.1 Lepidarchus adonis | reverse complement strand
GTGTGTGTGTGTGTGTGTGTGTGTGTGTGTGTGTGTGTGTGTGTGTGTGTGTGTGTGTGTGTGTGTGTGTGTTCATTTAAATAATGGAACAAAGCACAAACATTGACAGAAGAGAGAGATCCACAATATCGGATTCATTACACACACACACACACACATACACACTCACACACACACACTTACATTTGATATTTTGATATATTTCCAATGTTGACAATTTTTTTCTCGTTTCCTCCCATCTCTGTCCCAGTGCTGCACTTCTCCCTCCTGCTGCTGTTAAGCTGTTTAGTTAAGTGTGTCCCTTACCGTCCTCCTCTCAGACCCAGTGAAGTGTGCTCCTCTGTGTGCGGGTTTCTCTCCATTGAATCACGCGCTGATGCGCTGATGTGTGGGTGGGCGGAGGAGGGTGGAGAGTAAGGGGGTGTAACTTGTTATTGTGGGGCATGTGTCAGTTCTGCACCATGTGTAGATCATGGCTGGAAGAGTTGGCAACAAGCAAATCTGTTTTATTAGAAATGATGCTGCGCATGATCACAGTACAGAACACAGGGCATGTTCATGTTATTAAATGTAACTACCCCATCACACAAAGTGCACCACAACAAAATATGACCTCTGCATTTAACCCATTCACATGTGGAGCTATGAACAGAGCATGTGGAGCAGTTTGGGACAGCACCTCAGTCCCTGGGCCTTGACTGGGACTGGAACCTTTCACCCCTCTGATCAAGGTCCTACACCAGGCGTCCCAAAGCCCAAAGGCTGAGGTCCAGCACAGTTTGGTAGATCATACATCTTTGCCAAGCCTGGAAATATTATATATCTTATACATATAAACACATTTTTGTTCTACATAATAGCAAAAAATCAATAGAGGAAACATTTTGGTGTAATACAGATGTTTTTTAAAAATGCATAACATTTACGGAGCATTATAGTGAAGCCTGGAATACTTTGTGAGAACAGAACTTCGTTAGCCCTGCAACATGGATTGGCTATTTTCTTATGAAGTCTGCTATGCTCTTCAGCTTCCACTGAGGTCCTCTGAGGGGACACTTAATATTTACACTCTGCAGCTGTGATTGGAGCAGCAGTGAGAGTCTGGCTAAGAGCTCAGGCCACGTCACTAAAGTACATTGTGTGAGGTGTTGAAATTTTTAAACCCTACTAATGTGATGCATTTACTTTGGCCTTAATCAGGCTTGTAAATGGATCTGTCTTTCTGGCTGGCTGTTCTTTTGCTGCGGCTCTTATTTGAAAAGCAAGATGCCTGCTATTAAAAACTTCCCCTTCATGATATGTGGTCAAGGGAAAACGACATTTTCTCTCTGTGGTTTGAAATCGTAAGTCTTAAGTTATACATTAAACAGTCTGGCCTTCTTTATGTCCGTCTGTCCTTCCATCCATCCATCCATCTATCTATCTTTGTCTTTCTGTCTGTCTATTTATCGGTCTATCTATCTGCAGTTGTGCTCATAAGTTCACATACCCTGTCAAAATGCATGATTTCTAACCATTTTTTAGCGAATATGAATGATAAAACAAAAACATTTCTTTCACTCATGGTTAGTGTTTGGCTGAAGCCATTTATTATCAATCAACTATGTTTGCTCTTTTTAATCATAATCACAACACAAACTACCCAAATGACTTTGATCAAATGTTTACATACCCCAGTTCTTAATACTGTGTATTGCCCCCTTTATCATCAATGACTTGAAGTCTTTTGTAGTAGTTGTGGATGAGGCTCTCTATCTTCTCAGATTGTAAAGCTGCACATTCTTGCTGCAAAAAGCCTCCAGATGGACGGATGGATGGAAGGACAGAGGTACATAAAGAAGGCCAGAATGTTTAATGTATAATTTAAGCTTTTTCTGATATAAACTTTGCAAAAAATCTGACTGACAAGAGCATAGAAAAAAAGCGGATTGTAGGAAATTGATTAAAGAACAAAAATTACGTTCCAACACCTTAGGCATAACATGTGAAATTAAAAATAATTTAAAATTCATACAAGGAAACAATATATACTGTACATACTTACTGAAACTCCACATACTTTCTGCAATTGCTGGGGATCCTGAATATTGGGCCACGTGTTCTCAACCACGTCACAACAAATCTTTTCTTCCTTTGCAACGCAGCATGGAAAGAATGTTCCAGAATGTCTTATCCAGCCTCTGCAGGCATCTGCTGTAATATCCCCACACGCAGTTTCCAAACTCCACGACTGATCTTGATGCAGAGACATTGAACATCTCAAAGTTTGAAGGGAACCCAGTCAGCAGTATGATGAAAATGAATGTAAGGTACTTGCACACTGCCTTGAGTGATGAGGAAATCCTACCCACTTAGAGACAGTGAGGCCTGTTATGTTCTATTGGACGTCCTGATGATAGGGCCAGAGCTTAGACATTTGCACCTCTCAGGATCTTCTGTCATGTAACTTATAGTAGAAACTTCGCAGAACACCAGCTGTTCTCACAGTTCTTTCCAACAGTTATACAATCTCTTCTCCTAGTACATGTTGAAGCCATGGTCCAAACTCCCAAAACCTTCTTTTAGAGATCCCATTTGTGTTTAGGGTGGACCTTAATAAATATCTCTGTAGAGACCAGAGAGGTTAGGGTGAGGAAATAACCTGGACATGGCGCTGGTGACCACATGTAAAAGAAAGGGACGTCCCATGGGAAACGACTCATTGAGGATCTTTAAAATGATTTTCTCTACTTTCTATAAATTTTAAGGATTGTTTTAATTTATTTTATTTTATTTCCTGGAATTACGTAATTTGTCTTTGTACAGCACCTTGAATGACCACTGTGTATAATAACGTGCTACATAAATAAACTTGGCTTCTAGTTTTTTGGGCATTGTGTTTTTAGGCCATAAGACCTGATCTGTCCATTACTTGACCACAATGTCAGTATGAAGGAACCACTGCCACAAGGTTCATTATCCAGTTCAGGTCACAGACAAACTACCTGTTTGTGCCAAGGCAGGGTTCACACTGGACAGGAAGCCACACAGAAAAGCACCTGTGGCAGAACCCAGAGACAGAACCCAGGACCTTTTTGCAGTGAGGTGACAGCGTCAACCACAGCACCTTCATGCTGCTCTAATATTTATAAATAAACTACATAAACATATTTAGTTTTCAATGTCATATAAAATAAAAATTTAAGCATCAAACTTCAAAGACTAGAAAAATATTTTATTGACAGTCAATGATAAAAAAGGGGTGGAGTTCTGCAGGCAGTTCTATAAGCAGAAATGCAGCTGTTGCTGAAGTAAGTCACTCTTTTTTGAACAAAGTCCAACTGATGAAACAAAACCAGCAAATCCAGTCACAGGTCAGAGCACTGAGGGGGCAATAACCAAACCCATAAAGTACACAGATAGGCCTCACCTTTCTCTCGATGCATGCAGGGTGTGGCAAGAGCTGCAGCAGTTAACAAACTACAAGTGCAGAACTGATGGCACTACACTCACTGTCTAAGAAACTTAACCCATTCTTTGTCAGATTTGAGGTAAATAAGACTTCCACCACAGAGCATGTGCTGACAACAACGTGCCCGTTCTCGAACTACACGAGAAGGATGTGAGACGCACCCGGAGGTCTGTCAACACAAGAAAGGTTGCAGGACCCGATGGTATACATAGTAAAGTACTCCAGGCATGTGCTGACCAGCTCACTGGGGTCTTTACTGAGATCTTTAACATCTCCCTGGCACAAGCCAGAGTACCACCCTGCCTAAAATCTGCCATCATCATTCCCGTTCCCAAACGGACATCCTCAGATGACATGAATAACTTCAGACCAAAAGCACTCACTCCTGTAATAATGAAGTGCTTTGAGAAATTGGTTCTCCACCACTTCAAGACCAGTCTTCCATCTTATTTTGACCCATATCAGTTCGCCTGCAGGGCCGGCAGATCAACCGAGAATGCCCTAGTCACCACGGTGCATTCTGCGCTGAGTCATCTAGACCAGTGGTCCCCAACCTTTTTTGCACCACGGACCGGTTTAAAATCAGACAATAATTTTTATTTGTTTGATTTTTGATTTGCATCAATTGACGCAGTCAGTCGTTTTAGTGTTAAACCAGCGGTGCCCAAAGTCAGTCCTGGAGGCCGCTGTCCTGCACAGTTTGGTAGTTTTCCTCCTCAAACGCACTCCCTGAACCTGGCATTTACCAGGTGCTTAATCAGGGAGATCACCAAACTGTGCTGGAAACCAGCCCTTCAGGACCTGAGTGGGACACTCCTGTATCAAACAATAATGTCATTATTAAAAAATTTACATTATATGTACAAATATACAATAGATATATAATTCATTCATTTTCTTAGTACTTATCCTCACTTATCCAAAGGCCAAAATGTTTTATTGACAAACATTTCACATCAGGTGTGTGTGTGTGCGTGCGTGCGTGCGTGCGTGCGTGCGTGCGTGTAATAAAGCATTATTGAAAATGTCTGCCTATAAACCAAGGGGATTCAGACTTTTGAAATGCTGGGCCCTATGAAGAATATTACAGTTTCCCCCCAATATAATACTCCCCTGTCAGCGCTGGTTCCCCAGAATCAGCTTTGGAGAACCTTTAACTTGCTTTTGCTTTACACACAGATGTGTGTGTGTGGGGGGGGTTATATTTTCTATGCATAATCAAAGTTTCAAGGCTGTGAAGTTATAGCAAAGTGCTCACTGAGCGAGCAGTGCACGTGGATCTGTAGGAGAGGCCTGGAGACAGACTGACAGACCTTCACCCTCCTGGCTGGGAGAGTGGATGGGCGTTTTCCCCGCTGTTGCTTTAAAGTGCGCGTTCACGCTGCCACTGCTTCTCCGAGCGCCAGGAACCAGGAACCAGGAAGCGCGCAACACACGGGGAAGAACGAGCGTAAATCCGTGAGTATTTCTGCTCCCGTCCTTCCCCGTCCATGCACGAGATACTTGCCAAGTTGTGATGATAGTTCTGCTGAGTTTCGCCTGCTTGGTCCCGCTGCTCTCCCTCCACATTCCGCTGGAAACAATGTGCTGACACTGCGCTGTGTTCACCCACCGTGGAGGTGGTCAGTGGTACCGAGTCTGGAGGGTGGTGTATCATTAATGTTCCTGATCTCGGACTGTAAGGTGTTAAAAGTGAACGCTGTTTGTTTGAGGATATGCCACTGAATGTTGATGATGATGGTGATGATGAAGCATGTCCAGCTGGGCAGCCATTCCTGGATTGGTGAGAATGGAGCCTCTGGCTCAGGGGTGTGTTAGAACAGCTCATGTCTATGGAACTTTAACAGTAATGTCTTTTTGATCTGCATTTACATCTGTCCAGGAGGAAATAACCTCTTCCTGTGTCCAACCGTTAAAACATACAACATCAGCACGAATCTAGCAGAAAGTAAATGAATGGCTAAGTCCTATTTGTAGATCCTGATGATGGGCCACCTGCTTAGACATTCGCTCCTCTCAGGAGCCACTGGAAGTAGAAACTTCCAAGAACATTATCTGATTTTCTTACAAGTCCCTCCAACGATCATGCAATCTGTAGTAATATGCAATATATAGTGTCCCAATCTCACAACACCTTGTTTTAGGACTTTCTGTAGTATTTAGTATTTTTTGAGTTTTTGCAGAATGGTCACACCAGTGTGGGACTGAATTCGTTATTATATCTGAAACTTTGGTACAAATACTGCAGCATTTTCATGTGAATGCACCATTGCCACAAGGTGTTACAGTGATAATAATGTAACCATAATTAAGGGGTATCTTCACCTATTATAACGATTTTCCAGACTTGGATAATCGTGAGGGAAATAATGGACACTGACACCAAGGTTTTTATGCTCATCGCTTTAATAAGCTCTGAAAAGAACTCGAAATCAGTGCGCCCTCAACTGGCGTAGCACACACAGAACGTTAAGGTATGAGAACCCAACTGACTTTGTGTGGCTGAGCTCACTGAAGTCACTGCACGGCTCAACTATCACAATGACGGTGAGCTCAGCCATCCACCCCAAAACCCACACAAAAAAAAACAGTTAACCCAAAATAGTCCCACCAGCACATATATAAACAAATTCCCCCCAGTCTAACTAACATTACCCAGGGGGCCGTGCTGCACCAACGCACCCCCTTCCCCCAAACCTCAGTATGTATGTGATACAAAAATATTTTTTATAAAACTTTTTTGTCTTTTATATAAATTAAACATAAAGTGTCAAACTTCCAAGACAAGAAAGAGTGTTTTACTGACAGAAAGGGGTGGGGTACTACTGGTATCACTGTAAGCAAATCTGGGAAAAATGCAGCTGTTGTTAAAGTACCTCATCCTGTTTGAACAAAGTCCACAATGATGAAACAAAACCAGAAAATCCAATCACAGTCACACAGTACAGTCTCTATTTCCATTTATCTCAGCAGCTAGTGTCTTTCTGCAGCAAAATGCAAGTTATTGTTGAAATAAAGGCAAAAAAAAATAAGTAAATGGAAAAAATGTGTTTTGTGTGTAAAAAGTAGTTGATGTGTTTTTGGAGCTTTTAGAACAGTGCAGGTGATTCTCACTCAGTGTCTCCAGCCATCGCATGAATGTGCGACACTTTCTCGGCAGCAACTTGATTTAACCACTGATTGAACCCAAATCAGGAATTTGATGGCTACTACAAATAATTCCAGGTTTCCATTAGGAGAACTCTGGAAATCATAACTGAACACATTGACAAATATACTGTTTACTGTATTAATTTTGTTTGTATTGATTCTAATATTCTAACATTTACTGTTTGTCTAAACAACTCTTACATATACATTTCTCAGGTACCAGCACTGTATGTGTCCATATTTGGAATAGATAGGCTAATAAATAAATTTGGGGACTGGCTACCACATATTACAGCCTGCCCAAGTGAAGGACGACTGATATGCTATACACCAGGGACGTGCACACCCTAGTCCTATTGTTGTCCGGGCAAAGGCCCATTTGCCCACCTTTGGCCAAAGTGGCCCTAACTAAATCCTCCTGTGCTTGTTAAAGCTGTGCACAAAGAAATACCTTAAATAGCTATAGGCCTTAAGTGCAGCACTGTAGTGTATTGTTTATATTAAAATTAGTTTCATGTTTAGGGGTTTGTGTAAGTGGCAGATTTTTTTTGTACATAATGTCTAGTGTGAGGGGCCGACTGCAGACTACAAAGCAGCCATGTATGTCACTCTGGATAACACTATCTTCAAATGATGTTAATGTAAATGTAAAATTACTTTTGTAGGAAGTTGTTCATGCTTCTAAGCTTCTAACCATTTATTTATATATTACATACATTTTAATATATACTGTATAGAATATACTTAGAAGTGGGAACCACTAGAATTGAATAGAATAAACCTTTATTATCCCACGGATTACAGAGCTCTACAGAGAAAAGGAAAGATAAAAGAAAGAAAAACCAACAATGTATGCTCAGGTCTATATACACAAAACATAGAAATAGAAAAAATAGAAATGGAAACAATCTTATGCACATAAAACACCAAGAAGAAAATAAATTTGCTGCAAATGTAGGATTTCATTTACATTAAGACATTGTTTAAAATGAAATTAATTTTTTTTAACTGTTTTCAGTGTATATTATTCATTGTGATGTTTTAATACAGGCAAATAAAATAAAATAGTTTTAAATTGCTCAAGTGGTTTTATTTTTTTCCCTACAGTTTTACTTTATTTCAATTATTGAACTATTTGAAATATTGCTAATTGACTCAGAAATGTTAATGTTATGTTCTTGAATGTTTTATTTTTGTCTTATTTTAGTTAACCTCTTTCTCATTGTTGCTTCATTACTTTGAACAAAATCCAGTTAAAGAGGTTGTTTTATGCTCATTTTGTAATGAAGCGTTCAGATTGGCATACTGTGATGTGACATTGTACAGCCAAATAATGTTTTTATTTTTTACATCAGATTTGACATTCATTGATATCCACCATGGATAATCTGACCCGAGCTAATGGCGCCTTTGCCCTGGACCTGTACCGGGCATTGAGTGCCGATAACCCAACAGGGAACATGTTCTTTTCGCCCCTGAGCATCAGTGCAGCACTCAGCATGGTCTACCTTGGTGCAAAAGGGATCAGTGCTAAAGAAATGGCTGAGGTAAGGAACGTCCACCAGGGATGATGATCATTTCAGCTTGTTTGTTCTCAGGAATACAGCATTAACTTAATGTACAGTGTCCAGTATTACTATCTAATATTATGCTGCTACCATCATCATCAATGGTCCTCAGGACCATCCTAATTGATTGGAAAGGAATTCCACCAATCGACGTAGAGCATGTTTATGACTTGACAACAAGTGAAGTTGATGCAGTCAACTGTTTAAAGTGTCCAAACTTACCTACGGAGTGTGAAGAGCTGACAACATGCATTCTCCACAACATGGAGAAGCCCAATGATTCATGGATCTCTTACCTTTTGCAGGTTATGTCCTTCAGAACAATCCCTGATGTTCACTCTTGCTTCAAGTCCCTCAACTCTGCAATCAACAGCCCAAAATCCTCGTACATCCTCAGACTAGCCAACAGGCTCTATGGAGAGAAGACCTTCAGTTTCTTATCTGTGAGTGTGCCACACCTTTGGTTTCATTCTCATTGTTATTTTGTTACATGATCACAACCTTCCTTAAATCATCAAAGTAGATCCAAAGTGGTCATCATTTTAGCTGTGTTAATCCATGGTCTAAATGTGCACAAAATATAACTGAAATTGCTCATCATCATTGTTCAAAAATGTGTAAACAATTTTGGGTAACGATTTACATTAAGTGCACCATCATAATGCATTCATAATGCACTTTTGGCCTACTTCTGAATACAAATATTTTATATTTAACATGTTGTGTATTGCTCATTAGAGGTATTATGAATGGTTTATTAAGCTTTAATTGTACTGCACTGTACTGTATTCTGGGGCTTGTGGTTCAGTTTTTTATGCTGCATGGTCTCCTGTAAGTGGTAAAGTTTATTTTGAAAGGATGGCTTTGTGATCGACCGGTAGAGGCTCTAAGCAGTAATGAGCAACTTCTGTTTTATATGTTCTGTTGCAGGAGTTTGTGGACTCTACTCAGAAGCTTTACCAAGCTGACCTGCAGGCGGTCGACTTCATCGGTGCATCAGATGAGTCTCGGAAGCTCATAAACACCTGGGTGGAGAAGCAGACAGAGAGTGAGAATTTTACACATTAAGAACAATACACATTAAAACACATATGAAAAGGGTATGTACACAGAGCTCATTCGTCATTATGTTGGTTTTTCTTTTGCCTCTCAGGTAAAATCAAAGATCTCCTGAAACCAGGCATGGTCACAGGAATGACTCGACTTGCCCTAGTCAATGCTATATACTTCAAAGGCAACTGGCTGCAGAGATTTGATGCTGAAGACACCAAAGAGATGCCCTTTAAGATAAATAAGGTCAGATTAAATTAATACATAGAGACATGTTAGTGTAGTCCAGGACTGCAGTTGCATAAAGCAATGTAGTAATGAAGGCCAGTCTGAAATTAGCTACATGCCTATTTGCATCTGTTTTGTGCAAGGGCCACCCCTTCATAAATAACAGATTTTGTTGATTTTGTAATTAAAAAGATGTTAACACAGTCTCTTTAGGACATGGAAAAAAATACATAAAATTTTCAGCAAACATTGAAATATAGTTACATTTATCTATAAAAATTGGGCACCCCCTTAGAGTTACGAATATCTCAGATTATTTTACAAGGTTTCAGACCTTAATCAGCTCATTAGATCTAATGCATGACGACAGCTGTCATTAGTAAATATCAACTGGTGCCAATTTCAAAGCTTTACAAACACTCTTGACTCTTCAAACCTAGTGCACACACTTGTGGACACTCAACAACCATGGGTTCCTCTAAGTAGCTGTGTAAGATTCTGAAAATGAAAGGTATTGATGCCCACAATGCAGGAGAAGGCTACAAGAAAATAGCAAGGCATTTTCAGCTTGTTGTTTCCACAGTGAGAAATGTAATTAACAGATGGCAGTTCATGGGAACTGTGGAGGTCAAGATGAGATCTGGAAGACCAAGAAAACTCTTGGAGAGAACTGCTCGTATACTGGTCAGAAAGACCGATCAAAACACCCATTTGACTGCAAAAAACCTGCAAGATTTATTTGACTCAGGAGTGGTGGTGCACTGTTCCACTGTCCTTCATGGAAGAGTCAGCAGAAGAAAACCTTACCTGGGTCCCCATCATAAAATCCAACATATGCAACATAACATCTACAGAAGCCTGATGTGTTTTGGAAACAAGTGCTGTGGACTGATGAAGTTAAGAACTCTTTGGCCACAATCAGCAAAAGCATTGTTTGGAGAAAAAAGGAGCAGTATTTCATGAAAAGAACACCTTGCCAACCATTAAGTATGGGGCTGGATCTATCATGCTTTGGGGTTGTGTTGCAGCCAGTGGCACTGGAAACATGGCACGGGTGGAGGGAAGAATGTATTCCACTAAATACCAGCAAATTCTGGAAGCAAACATGACACCATCTGTAAAGAAGCTAAAGCTTAAAAGAGTATGGCCTCTATAACAGGACAATGATTCTAAACATACCTCCAAATCCACCATAGATGACCAAGAGACGCAAACTGAAGGTTTGGGAATTACCATGACAGTCCCCTGATTTAAACATCATTTAAAATTTGTGGGTAGATCTTAAAAGAGCTGTGCATGAAAGATGACCAAAGAATATTACAGAACTAGAAGCCTTTTTCAAGGAAGAAAGGGAGAAAATCCCAAGTACAAAAATTGAAAGACTTTCAGCTCTAAAAAGCATTTGTAAGCTGTGATATCTCCCAGAGGAGGTGTTATTATGTACTGATTATGTAGGGTGCCACAATAATGTTTTTATTTTTTACCTTTCAATTTATGACATAAAAAGTATCTATGCATCAATGTTTGCTGAAAATATTGTACATTTTTGTGCATTTTTTTCCCATTTTCTTTAGAGACAGTGTTTACACATTTTCAATTTGAAAAAAGACTTGCATAAGACTGTACATGTGCAATAATGCATTCGGTTTGGAAATGCAATGGCTATATTTCACTCTGCTGTTCCCTGTAGTGTACCTACTGTCTCAATTCTGCCTTTTGTGTATGTTCAACAGAAAGAGAGGACACCAGTGCAGATGATGTGCCAAATAAAGAAGTTCCCCTTCAACTACATCCCTGAGTACAATCTGCAGGTGCTGGAGTTGCCGTATGTGCAGGAAGAGCTTAGTATGCTGGTGCTTCTGCCTCAGGAGGCTGAGAATAACTCTGATCCTCTCCAGAAGGTCAGGATGGGTTAATACATAATACAAGTTGGCCATCTTCTTTCATTACATTCTATATATCGGCCAATACATCTCTATACAGTGGGGCAAAAAAAGTATTTGACAGCCACTGATTCTGCAAGTTGTCCGACTTATGTTCATCATAGGTTTACTTCAACTGTGAGAGATAGAATGTAAAAAAAAATCCAGGAAATCACATTGTATGATTTTTTAAAGAATTGAATAATGGTACAGAGAAGAATTTGGTCAATAACAAAAGTTCACCTCAGTGCTTTGTAATGTAACCTTGGTTGATCAAACGTTTCCTGTAGGTCTTCACCAGGTTTGCACACACTGTAGCTCGTATTTTGGCCCATTCTTCATGCAGGTCTTCTCAAGAGCTGTGATGTTTTCGGGCTGTCACTGGGCAACGCGGACTTGATTCTCTTAGATTCTAAGATTCTCTGTTTAATTGAGGTCTGGAGACTGGCTAGGCCACTCTAGAACCTTGAAATGTTTTTTATGTAGCCACTCCTTCGTTACCCAAGTGGTGTGTTTGGGATCATTGTCATGCTGGAGGATCCAGCCACGTTTAATCTTCATTGCTCTCACTGATGGAAGGATGTTTTTGCACAAAATCTCACAATACAGTACATGGCCCCATTCATCCTTTCTTTAATACGGATCAGTCGTCCTGTCCCCTTTGCAGAAAATCAGCCCCAAAGCATAATGTTTCCACGCCCATGCTTCACAGTGGGTATGGTGTTCTTGGGATGAAGCTCCACATTCTTCCCCCTACAAACACATCGAGTGGCATTTATACCAAAGAGTTCCATTTTGGTCTCATTTGACCACATGGCATTCTCCCAATCTTCTTCTGGACCATCCAGATGGTCTCTGGCAAACTTTAGATGGGCCTGGACATGTGCTGTCTTAAGCAGGAGGACCTTTCAAGTGCTCCAGGGTTTTACTTCATGACGACGTAGTGTGTTACTAATAGTAATTATTAAAGTTTTTCAAACCATTACTTAAAAGAAAAAAAGGAAAAAACAGGGTCTGGGGCAGCATCATAACCACACATTTTTGTAAGACAAGTCTGTTGTAAGTTGTGGACCCCAAGTTTTTATCCTTTTTATCCTCATAGTTCCAGTTGAAAAACTTCTGATCTTCATATTCCTTTAAGTATGATTGATCTTTTTCCCCACATCAGTCCTGTTTCACCAGTTCCTTTACAGTGTCTATACCTCTGTTATTTACAGCTGGAAGCAGAGCTGACACTGGACAAGCTGCTTGAGTGGACCAATCGAGAGAACATGGACACAGGAACTGATGTCGTCGTCAATTTACCAAAATTCAAGCTGGTGGAGGAGAACTCTCTGGAGGGGGTGTTGACCAAGATGGGCATGAGCTCTTTGTTCGATGCTACATCTGCAGATCTGACAGGCATGAGCAGTGATGGGGGCCTCTATTTGTCGGCCGTGGCTCACAAGGCCTTTGTGGAGGTTAATGAGGAAGGCACAGAGGCAGCAGCAGCCACAGCAGGCATCATTGCTTTCTGCATGTTGCGAGAGGAGCACTTCATTGCAGACCACCCCTTCCTGTTCTTCATCAGACACAACCCTACTAACAGCATCCTCTTCCTCGGGAGGTTCAGAGGCCCACCCTAAAATTGTGACCTCACATTCACATTAAACAAAAGTTCGTTTTGAAATATTTTAATTAAACAAGTTAAAAAAAATGTTTTACTACAACTGCAAAACAGCCCAAATATATTACAGCCTAGCTATACTGCAGCCCACCTAAAGCCCAAGTACAACCCAGCTATACTGCAGCCCACCTAAAGCCCAAGTACAACCCAGCTATACTGCAGCCCACCTAAAGCCCAAGTACAACCCA
>JBBIGC010008244.1:0-11393 GCA_037576955.1 Lepidarchus adonis | reverse complement strand
CAATACTGACTCATTAAACTCATAATAAGCTCCTATTACCCATAAGCTCCTAATTATCCATTGCCAGGAAGAATGAAATACTGCCAGTCATTCAGATATGCATCATGAAATTAAATGATAATTCATGTTCAGTTATTTGCACTTTAGAATATAGAACCCATCCTGATGTATTAGATTATGTACTCAACTCTTACTTAAATGTCAGAAGTCACTTGCTACCTATAGCATATAGGACATAAATGTGACCAATTATACCCTTAAAATACATGAATTAAGGTGATAATTAATGCCCAGTTAGTTTAATATGTAGGTGTTAAACTGTGCACATTATTGTCAAATTATTAATAATTATTCAATATGCAATTAATTAGTGTTTTTCACATAACAGGTTTCTGCATATGTAATAGATTAGTTCACAATGAATGGAACTTAATGCTTAATTTAATAAATCATTTAGAAGCACCAAAATGGGTATGAACAAAGAAAAAAAGCCCCAATGTACTGTATGTTTCTTCAGGCCCCACCTCTATCTTGCTCACATTTTTAAAGAGGCAGAGAGCTAAAAATAGGAAGCTGTCAGTCTTATCAGATTGTGAGAGTTCTGAAACCTCCCTTTGAATGAACACAATCAGCATTACTAATATAGCCTCGCTCTAGAAGGCCAATAATGCCTTAAATAAGTTTCTTTAAAGAAAATAATTATAAAAAACCATGCTTGTCTGTAGTCAGCTGGACATGAATATCATCTTTATGTAGGTCAAATGTGTGGCCCTGAACTGCTGCACTTGTAGAGCACAACACCACCTTATGGAGCGCTGCCAGATATGAATAATTGTTGGTGGCATCATACGGTTAATGCTACCTTAGGTCAAAAGGTGAGTTATGTATTGCTCATACCTGTGGAGGCAAGTGGAAGTGGACAGATATCAAAGGTAATAGAAACAGGGAATTATAATCAACACCAGCAGTTTTAATTAGCACTTAATTAGCTGCTAGCTTTCAGGATTTAGAAACAGTCAAACCTTTCTTGGGCAGGCTCGCCACATGCCTACATTTCACACATTTCACAAGTAGATATTTCAGTTTCTCCATTGAGGGCCTCAAAGAGGTGATATTCCATATAGTTTGGTGAGATTAAGAATTCAATTATTCTGGAATTATTCTGTATTTAGATTTTAGGTCATGGCTGAGTATGGCCCAGGTTTACATACAGACTTTTCTTTTTTGTACCATTTCCAACACACTTGGTATCAAAGGAAACCAAACAGAAATCAGGAAAAAAACACCATCCCACTGCTACTTCAATATTTAACCTTGGACATGATCTTATTGTGGAAAGCTATTAGCAATACATCAAATGTAACAGGACCAAATAAAAGCTTCCAAAAGAAAAACTTTGGACTCATCAGTCCAAAGAACATTATTCCACATTTTGGTGGCGATCAAGTGTTTTTAGTAAATGGTAGACAAGCATTTATGTTCCTATGAGACCTCCAGCTCTTCGGATGTTCCTATAGAGTTTTCTGTGACCACAAATAAGTGGTTGTTGGAGTAATTTTGCTAGGCTAAACACTCCTTAGTAGATTTACCACTATGCAATATTTTCTGCATTGGGACATAATAACTCTCACTGTGGTTCGCTGGAGTCCCAGAGGTTGACAGATCAGTTTCTTTTTATACTGATACATGTTAAACTTTCTTTCTCAGGCCTTCTGGAATTTCATAATGTGCTGTTTGCTGAGACCTTCACATCGCTGGAAAGGTTTTATTTAAGTGACTTGTCTTCTGTTTGGAGATCAGAAACAAAGTACTACAAAGAAACAAAAATAGAGGAGCTCCAGAAGGGGGCAAATATGTTTGTTCATAGCATTATAAATGGACACTACAGAGTTCAATGTAAAAGGTTTCAGAACATTCAGATGAGGGGAGCACAGAAGCAGCTTGATTACTTATTGGACATGACAATAAAGTTTAATTTGAATTTGACATTACTTTATAAATGTACAGGTCACAGGATACAAGGCCCTACAGCTTACATTTTCTTGTATTTTAGATTTCCACCAGATCCCTAATTACATCATTAACAGAATTGTAATTCATTTCTGTAACTTTTTTCCAATATCTCTTTATCAGTCCAATCCAATCCAACTTTTACAAACAGCACAGGACCAAAGTGCTGTACAGAAAATAAGTTAAGAAAAACAAGTAAAAATGAATCACATACAATAAAACAGAATAAAATCAACATATCACAGGGTATCAAAAGCCAGGGTGAAGAGATGGGTTTTTTAAATAGATTTTTAAGAACAGGAATAGAAGAGGCCTGTCTAATCTCTAAAGGCAGATCATTCCACAGTTTGGGGGCTGCTACAGCAAAAGCATGGTCTACTCTAGATTTACTCTCAGTCCTGGGTTCACTCAGGAGCAGATGATCCACTGATCTGAGAGAGCCGGTGGGTGTATAAGGCTGTAGCAGCTCGGAGAGACAGGACGGGGGAAGGCAATGGAGGGCTTTAAAAGCAAATAAAATAATTTTAAAATAAATCCTAAAATGGGCAGCCAATGTAAAGAAGCTAAAACAGGGGAAATGTGCTAAAACTTCTGAGTGCAAGTTAGAAGGCGAGCTGCAGCATTTTGCACTCTCTGGAGATGCGCAATGGATGAGGCACTGACCCCTATATAAAGTGCATTACAGGAATCCAGTCAAGTAGTGGCAAAGGCGTGGATTACTGCCTCAAAGTGCAGCTGGGAAAGAATAGACTTTATTTTAGCTAGCTGCCTCAGCTGGAAGAAGCTTGATTTAACAACTGCATTAATCTGACTACATTTACATTTTTACATTTATTCAGTTTTTTGTCCAAAGCGACTTCTAGGTACAGGAACAATCAAGCATAAATTCAGACATGACAATACTGATGTGCGAGTTACAGGGAGTTCAATACAATCTTCTTAGTCATAGAAAACAGTGCAGGTGCTTCAATAGTGCATATAAGAGCTACAACATTACTATCTGAAAGAGAAACACATTTCTACAGTATCATTCTAAAACAAACATAGGTGCTACAGCATAGCTGTAACAAGCTTAAGTTTCCATATGACCCCCAGGTTTGTGGCAATTGGCTTATTATACTGGGCTAAGGAATCTAAAAACACATTTCTGGTCCCAGTGGGGCTACCAAAAAGAGCCATCCAGGCTTTTATGTCATCAAGACATTAAAGTAATGTTTATCACTTAGAATTAAATAGGCTGTTTTTGATACTGTGTCTTAAAAATTGAGATTTGTAAATATACTGCTAAAAACATTAAGGGAAAACAAAATAAGACATCCTAGATCTGAATGAATTAAATATTCTTATTAAATACTCTGTTCTTTACATAGCTGAATGCACTGACAACAAAATCACACAAAATTATCAACATTTATTCATCCTGTACTGTGTGTGTAGGCACATATTTTTGGATGGGAGAGTATGGATACAAGGCGGAAGTGGTCACTTGCTTTCAAGATTGAGACAGTATTTCTTTCTATATGACTATTTGGAGTTTTTGGGTTTTTTTGCTCTATGGCCCATCTGTACTCATATACTGTACTAACTAGTGGTGGTGTAAATTACAGTTATACAGTTACAGAAATGAAAGTGAAAAATTACAGTTAAAATAGAAATATGCATTACTATAAGTGTTAGTCAAGTAAAAAGGTGATTCAAATGAGCTCAATGCTTCTGTTCAAATGAGATTTAGCTTTTATTGTAAACAGCTGTAAATAAAAACATTTTGGACAAACTAGATGTCAATCACAGCTTCATTACAGGAAGAAAACATATAACACATTTAGATCTAAAACAGTATTACTAATAACTAATAATATCAGAACCCATAATTGCCACATGAAATGTATATTTATGTAGTTTTATAGAAGTTTATGGACCTTTTTATTGTTTACCTTGGCAAACTGGTTCTTGACATATTTTAGTCTAACTTCTAACTGTGAGTTAAGTAGCTGTTGTAAGTTTTCATATGAATACGCCTCTGCTACTTCCTCAAATGGCGGGAAACCAAAAAGAGGAGAAAAAAAGAATGGGCAAGGAAGTGGTAACTTGCAGCACACTTTATGTTCAAAGGCCTACTGAAGTGAGTTGTGCTGAAGACTTTTGTGAAGCACTCAGTGTTTAAAGCTTTTTACCAGCATACCTAGACTGCAAACATAATTATTTTTGCACATTTCATAAATTGTTTGTCAGAGAGGAACATTATTTCTGTAATTGATTTTTTTTTTAATTCAATTTGTGTGCTTGTTGTTTTCATCTATTTAGCAAATTCTACTAAAAATGTTAGTGGTTTCAGTAGGTTTTATTGTCAAAGTTGTTTCGTTTCATTGTGGTGTTTCTGTTGTTGTGTGAATCTATCCTGCCATCTTCTTTAATATTTCTTTTTTATCTTGTTTACTTCACTTAAGACAAATAGTATAGCCTACCAACTGGTACTTTATGAAGAAGTCATGCTTTTTTTGTAAGTTTACGTTTGCAAAAATGGGCAAATAATTTGAACATCTAGCCTGTGAACTGAAGCCAGAATTTCCTAAAGACACTCAGTACTTGACATCATTTTAAATAAGGTTTTCATATTTGTCACAGAAGTGTAAATAAGTAAGGGCATCAAGTTATATCTTGGTAATCTATATTTTTCAGCTTGTGGAGCAGAAAGAAAAACGTCAGTTTGATATTCACTGGAGGTGAGGTTATTTCTTATAGAAATGGAATTTAATTCAATGTGCATTCTTTCTTAGTAAGGAAAGATGACACAAACGTGTAAGGCAAGAGACTGTGGCGTAGCTGAAAATACAACTTCCTGTTAAGAGGCCCTTTGCGCATTGCTGAAGGTGTGAGCGCTCTTGTCATTCGTCTTTCGAACCTAAAGCAAACTTGAGGACTTTGTGGGATACAGCACAGGAAACTGAGCAGACAGATTAGACAGACCAGAAAACGTAGGTCGTAGTTGGAAGTATTATGAAAATTAACAAATCTTTTTCATATCTTCAAATAGTGACAATCTGCATATTGTTTAAGTCTCTATGTGTCTATTAGGACTTATGGTGTCTTAGAAGAAGCACTTGTTACCCTGGTTATGGCGACGCTTCTCGGACTAAGGTTCTTACTCTTGGTTCTGACGGGATTGGCAGTATGTAAGTATAAAATGTCTTTACCGGCATCTTTGAAAGGAGGACTGTTATGGATATTTTACGTGTGATTGGTTTTTGTTAAATTTTGTGAATTTTAGTGAGGGGTCTATTAAAACATTGATATGACCATTTGAATTGAAACTAAATTTTACTTAAACCACATAATGAAAACCACTGATCATTTACAGTTGTAACTATTGGACATTGTGGATTTTCTAAAATGTGATTATGTCCTTTGCTAATGAGAATATAGATTGAATTTGATAATAGTGGACTCTGCCCTCAAACACTCTGTCTGCTATGGATATCTGGCTTCATGAGATGTTTGTAGTGCAGTTAAAATACAATAATAAGAAAAAGAACAATAAGCAGAACTTATTTTTGGCTCATGTATGTTTGCAGGGGTGTTGTGTGATTGGTATTTGTTTGTGGTACCTGCTGGCAGCAGTGTCACAGATAAAGCTGGAGTTTGGGTGTGTCCCTTGTGTCTCTGTTCTACTTCAGGACACTGTCTGATGTATAAGGGTCTTGAATGGTGTAGTTATCAGTCACACAGAGTTGTCTCTAGCCTATTATCTTAATTATCTTCATTTCTGTGTTTTAAAAGACATTATTGAAGAGCTAATTTTGCAAACCATTTAAAACGGTCATAGTTCAATATTAAATAATGTTCAGTGTTAAGCCTATGCTCACAATGTTGATCCTGTATGTGAATTACTGGGAACTGAGGCAGAAATGCTACTTTGACTGGAGTTAAATGGCTTTTTAAAAATTGTTCTTATGTATTTGTTCTGAACTCACAATGCAGATGAGTTCTGAAATGAGGCCTCTCAGCACTGGCCATTGACCACTTCCTTGTTCCAATTTGAGCCGGTGTCTCTTCCTCACATGAACACATGGTGCTTAAGACAACAGCGTTGAAACTGTGAAAACCAAAGCATTAATTTTCCCCTTTTTACGCTTAAGCCTTACATATTTAAATACTGTGAATAACTAAAGACACCAAAGTATTGTAAAGGGCAAACAGAAAGGACGAGAGATGGACCTGCATTAGAAAGCATGAGTTTAACAAGCATTTGCTTACTGTATAGGCCATAGCCATCAGAAGAAGACAACATTTAATAATTTATACCATTTTTTTGTAATTTATAATTTTGTTATATGCACAATAAAACATGATAATAAAAATCTAATATTTTGTTACATAAAAATGTAATTCTAGCAAAGTAGTAACT
Organism: Lepidarchus adonis; assembly: GCA_037576955.1. NCBI lineage: Eukaryota > Metazoa > Chordata > Actinopteri > Characiformes > Lepidarchidae > Lepidarchus > Lepidarchus adonis. Next base: position 4,978 of record JBBIGC010008244.1, on the reverse strand, counting down.
AATTATCAACATAGGGATCCAAAATGATATCGGAAAATAATTTCAACAGGTATTTGTTTGAAAAATATTACCATTGGATAGATGCTTTGATTTGACCAATATTATGAAACTATATTTCATACTAAATTAATCATGCCCTAGAATATTGAGGTCATGCTGCGATTTTGACCTAAAATGCTTTTGTTTTACCATTTGTACCTCACTTTTAAATATTTAGAAATAAATACAAGCCTTTAGCATTCTTATCAGCAGATGTTCATCAAAATTAATGAATATTGACATCGGCCTACAAATCTCACATCAGTCCATGTACTATAAATGTACTCTAAATATAGTTATTGGAGGGAATTAAATAAAGTTGTCTTCGATCGATGCAAGACTATATCATTACTGAGATAAATTATAACATTTATGCATTTTCAGGAATAAAAAGACGATTATCTGCACATAAGCATTCATCAACTGCATTTTTCATTAAAGATAAAAGTATAATTAGTCCCACATAGGACAAACTTTGTTTTACATCATTTAACTAATAGCATTTTTAAAATGTTGCATTACGGGGTTATTTATCGAAGCTCATAATATATAAATATTGTGATGGATATATTGTAGCATGAAAATGGCAAGTCTCATCATTATATTTTTATCATAATTGACTTCTGGCACTCTCAGCGAGTGGCAGCCTGTTATGGCAGTTCTGCTCATTACGATCTTTATCTTGTGGGACAAATAAAGATTCATGTTATCTCTTATAAAATTCAACTTTACTTTGATAATTTTTTTGCATGTTGTTCTTAGTTGTAGGCTTGTCATTGCTGAAAAACAGAGACAGTAAACAGAGCAAATGGAAAGTATTTCAGTCCAGTAAAGTTCATTTAAAATGGTTAGTTTTATGGGATACTATAGAAAAAAAATATAAGGGGTTCTAGGTCTATGTAAGTGAACACTTAAAAGTTAACTATTTACAGTAAGTTCCGTACAGAACTGTTTGCAAATGAGATGTCAGTGTGGTGAACACTTTAAAAGGTGTAAAGAACTTTCACATGATGTTAGAAGACCTATAACTACATTATGTAAGTTCTTTACACCTTTTAAGGGTTATCCACACTCACATGTCATTTACAAGCGGTTCTTTAGGGAACTAAAATGGTTTAATGGCAGTGCTTAACTTGTTCAATGTTTATTTTGATAAAAAAAAGTAAAAATTTGACATAAAGATTGAGATATATAAAGATCACTTCATCCTTTAACTTGTATATGAGTTTAATAAAGAAGTATAATAAAGGAAGTTTGTTTCAACTGATCACTAATCAAATTTCCCCTGATTGCTGCATCTCTAACCACATACGTCTGCATTTACTGGGTTGCAGATTACATATCACTGAAGTCCATGTGGATTTAAAAATGCTTACACATTTAAACATTAAAGGGATTAAAACTAAAAAGACATCAAATGCCAGCAAGTATTGCATAACATATTGAATGTCTGACCTTCTGTATGGTCTGAGAAGTGATATATCACTATGGTATATTTTTTATGTGAACTACTTAATCACAGATAAGCATGAAGTAAGCCTATCTAGTCAATTTTTCTTTACATATGAACAAAATCTTCTCATTGAAAGCTGTTGACCTTCTATGCCTTTTAAACTGAAATTCACCCCATCACTGATAGGCCCAAATGTATGAGACACAATCTGGTGTGATTCTTCTTTTTTCTTCATAACTATTGTACAAATTTCCATAATACACAGGTGTACAAAACATTTCACTTCCTGGAGTTAATCTGTATTATGGAGATAATAAGGATGTATTATTTTAGAGCGATTCATAGTCAGGCTATTTTAAATTCATTTAAAGTAAATGTAAGTCTTCAGTTCAGCTAATTGTGAGCTGCTACCCATTCAATTTGTTCCATTAAGTGGGTGGACCTTCTTAAAGTGTGCATGCAAAATGTGTGCAGCTCAAGCTGAGAACTAAGTTGAACAAAACCACATCCGTGAAAGAGAAAGACTGAAAGTATTAGTAAACTGAAAGTTTCTCCCTCCATAGTTCTGTAAAGTAGAATGGTATTCTAAAGCACCAGTGGATGACTTTCTTTTTTGTCTGGTGATTTGCATGTGCTTATGTTTGGATGAGTTATGTTGACACTAATGTCTGGTCTTGTACATTTGTTTAAGTCCAGATGGTAAATTATTTAGTTGTTTCTTACTGTTGCCAAAAAAATAAAATCACATAATATCGCAGTATAAAATCTGTGGGTGCACGGAGAAGCTTAGTTTGCATTCAGAAGTATCTGGGAACAGATAAATGAACTTTGCATGAAGCAGAACAAAAGAAAAACCAAAGTGCATTTGACTGGGGATGGGGGTAGGTTTTAGTCAGCGTACAGGAAGTTGTGGTTAAAAAACTGAAATAGTTCTTGTGCTCTCTGTGTTGCTATGACTACCATACTGTCACACATAAGCTGCTGTTAATAACACCTTTCCATTTTCTGCTTAAAGACCAAATGCAGAGTTGGGCATTAGAAAGTTATTGTAATAAGTTAACATGGAAATGATTAAGTTAAGTAAATTATTACATTATTGATTTTTATGAGCCATTACAGTGCTTTATATGCAGTGAAATGTGTTTCACAAATCACAATTTGTTCTAATGAAAGAAATCAGATAATGATTCAAACTTTTCTCTTCCCTTAGGTATAAAAGCATCAGGTAAGTTACTTCATATATTCATTTGACATGCACTTTCATTTTCTGTTTAGGCATTTCTCTAGTGCGTAATAGAAATTCATCCACACATTAGATAGATGACACTGCCAATGTAACTGAAACAAAAAAAAGGTAACAACACTCACCATACCTCAAATTCTCTCACATACACTCACCATCTCTCCATACACATTTAGCAACAACCCCACCACAATGCTGATTCATTTTAAACGTGTATACCAATTTAACGGAAGTAATAGTATATGAGTTAAGATAAGAATCAAGTCTGATATGGACAATCACATTAAGATCACATCTAACCCTTGCATATAGTAATACTATAATTTTTGAGAAAGTTGAAAAATAATTCCGTCTCTGTTAATTTTTCCCTACCCTAAGTTAAAGACATTTTGTTTCTGTTTTCAAGGTTAGATACTATATTTCACAAATCATTTGCCCATAACTTTTTGTAGGTCATCTAGGTTGCTCATAGAGCTCATAGTTTACTTAAAGAACTTTAGTAATGAAAACTGTTGATTTGGGTGCAATGTACAATGTGTCTGTTGGCTGAGGGTACAACGATGGTAAATATAAAGACCGTTTGTAGTGTATTCTGACATGTTTGTTTGCTATGCTAAAAGCTTTTGATTGTCACACAGACAATGGTACGTCCATTTCCGCCTCGCATACTACTGCTGCATCTAACCCGCCTGCACCAGTACCGTTCAGTAACAACCGTACCATTCCAGGTAACTGTGTCTACACTCATCTTACCACACACTGCTGATCTGTCCTGCACTCACCCTCATCTCAGTCCTCATCTATCCCAACTGCCACTTTAGGATCTAGTTAGGATTCTGTCATTCTGAAATGGGCTATGAGAAATAGGAAGAATAATGGTATGTTCTTGTAATCTTTTGTAATACAATTGCCCATTATAAACAGTCATTTGTTCAGAACTTTTCAAGGCTCTCAAATATATATATACTCAAATGTCAGCATTTTTAATTAAATAGTATTGTAATGATTCTCTGGGAGGGAGAACCACTTACTGACACACTTGCACACGAGTAGGCACTTTGCAACAGTCAGAGACCTGGCCAGATTTATTTTTGCTGTTTGGAACAGCCTTTAAAAAGACTAACCTGTACTGCGTCCCCTAGCGTGTAGGATGCGCACAGCATAACCTGTGAGCAAGGCGCGATGGTGGATGACCAGACCGACCTAGTTATTATTTACCAAACTCGTCACACCTATGGTAGTCTGGACATTCACTAACCTCCTAACCTCTGGTGCGACACACATTCTGCTCGATGTTGCTCCTTTTCCTGAAACACACAGAACATGTATAACCATAGTCGAACAATAGTGCATTTCAGTACACTCCCATGATGCCCTTCTCCCCACAGCCAATGGGAGCTGCCCCGGACCATTACAGTATTCACTTATCTTAAAGTAATTATCTTAAAACTAATTTTATTACTAAAAACAAAAACACAGTTAATAAAAGGAAAGAAAACACAGACACTAGGGCATGTAGTGCATTGTGTAATAAATAAAAATATGTTGTTGATAAAGAATAACAAAAAAATGAATAAAACGTAAATATGTAATAATGTGTGCGCAAACCTGGTCATCAGCTACAAGAAATGTCTGAAATGTGCTGCCAACAAGGGTTTTGCCACCATGTACTAAGTCTAGTTTTGCTAGGGGATCAAAAACTTTCACTCAAATAAATGCTAATTAATTTATATATATCATGTGAATTTCAGGATTTTCGCTTTAACATTCTATCTTTCACTGTTAAAATAAACATACCATTAAAATTAAGGGCTGTTCATTTCTTTGTCAGTGGGCAAGCTTACAAAATCAGCAAGGGGTCACATAGTTATTTCCTCCACTATATACAGCAAATGACATAGAACTTAAAATCTGTTTTGCACTTCATGTTTTGTTAAAATTGTTAAGCAATCAGTTAGATCTAGTCAGTTAAATCCAAGTTCCCCAGATCCTAATCAGCCACTAGAGAAACTTGAAGAGGTTTTATATGTAAACTTCTGTTCAAAACATAATTTTTTAATTGACTGTTGACAGACACAAAGCACTCTGACTCTGCAAGCACTGCGTCTAGAAAGAATGTTGAAAAGCACAATAATACATTCTCAGTTGCACATAATGCAACCAAATATGTTCAAAATGTCATAAATGATCAAACTAATCATATTCATTCATTCATTCATTCATTCATTCATTCATTCATTCAT
>JBBIGC010008226.1:0-13407 GCA_037576955.1 Lepidarchus adonis | reverse complement strand
CTGCTGGAAGATGAAATCAGCATCTCCATAAAGCTTGTCAGCAGAAGGAAGCATGAAGTTCTCTAAGATTTCCTGGTCGATGCTGCGTTGACTGTGGACTTCAGAAAACACAGTGACTAACACCAGCTGATGACATGACCCCAGATCATCACTGACTGTGGGAACTTCACACAGGACTTCAAGCAACATGGATTCTGTGACTCTCTACTCTTCCTCCAAACTCTGGGACCTTGATTTACAAATGATATGAACATTTACATTAATCTAAAAAGAGGAATTTGGACACTGACAGTCTAGTGTTTTTTCTCCTTAGTCCAGGTTAGAAGCTTCTGACGTTGTTTCTGGTTCAGGAGTGGCTTGCCACGAGGAATGTGACATTTGTAGCCCATGTCTGGGATACGTCTGTGACTTCAGCCTCAGTCCACTCCCGCATACCCCCACGAATGGATTTTGCTTGGCAATCCTCTCAAGACTGTGGTTGTCCCTGTTGCTGGTGCACCTTTTTCTACCACACTTTTTCTTTCCACTCAAATTTCTATGAATTTGCTTGGATACAGCACTTTGAGAACAACCAGCTTTTTAAGCAATGACCTTTTATGGCTTACCCTCCTTGTGTTGGGTGTCAATGACAGTCTTCTGTACATCTGTCCAGTTAGCAGTCTTCCCCATGATTGTGTAGCCTCCTGACCTAGATTGAGACCGTTTAAAGGCTCAGGAACCTTTGAAGGTGTTTTGAGTTAATTAGCTGATTAGGGTGTGACACCTTGACTTTCCAAGATTGAACTTTTTCACAATATTCAATTTTTTAAAAGAATTTAGGGTTTTATTATCTGAAAACCATAATCATTGAAATTCCAAGAAATAAAGGCTTGACCTATTTCACTCTATGTGTAATGAATCTATATAATATATGAATTTCACCTATTCACTTATTTCAACTTATTCACAATATATTTTTTAGGTGATCCTGCATATATACAGTAAAATGACAAATTTCTTACATTTTTGCTGACGCTATATTTTCTCATTATTTTTTCCTGAAATGCAGATATATGTCTCTAGAATATGTGTATTTTATTTTCACTAAGAAAATCAACAACATGTCATTTTAGTGGGGGGCCTTTTGTTTATGACTGTTCAAGGTAATTTATAGTGTCTTATTATTTATTCACATTATTTAAACCTCTGATTTCTTGAAGAAATGACACTACTGAGAAATGAAAATCACATAAATAGCTATTTTCTGAGTTTTCTCTTCCATTTAGTTATGTGGAGTTTCCCCAGATAGTCTCAGCTCTTACTCGAACTGCCATTAATACATTGTGGTTTGACAGCTGAACATGCTTCGAGACCTGACTATTCTTTTACTGACTAACATTGCTCTGGTTGGGGTGAGGGAGGGCCATCCTGCCAGCCTAGAGAAAGGGAGGCCAACTGAGCCCCCATTGACCTTCCAGCAGTGGGTGGCTATGATTTTGTCAGTCTCTGTCAACTCCCAGTGTTGACTAATCTGAGCTTTGTGAATGTTCTGCACCACAGATGTTTTAACTTTAGTGGTATTAGCAGATTTAGGTGAGTTTATATATGGCAAGGCTGCATGCAGCTGGGTGTGGCAGAACTGGAAGCAGGTGTCGTCTTTTGTCTTCCTCTTGCCCCAGGCCAGACCACATTAAAGGGCTGAAATTGAGAGGCGAAAAAAGCCAATCGATCACCTTTGACTCAATGAATTATCTCTTGAGGTTGCTCTACTGTGCTGGGGACCCTGAGAGAACAGCTGCTGCCATCCCGTCTCCTATTTTCAGTGTTCAGATAGAGCTGACATAGAAATAGAGAACGAGAAGCATTGGCGAAGGTCTGGCAGATTAATAGGCTTCTCTCTGTAGCGTTTACCACACTGCAATCTTCTTATGCTTCACTAAAGTCTTCTCAACTGTTATTAATCTGCCTCCAGCTCAGACATGGACTGGGGACTGGTCGTTTGCAAAATCGCTCTCGAGAAAAAGTTTTATTGTGTCTAACCAACTGGAGGGACTTCTGAACTGTGAGGAGGCGTGATATGCATCAAAACTCAAGACGCATCTTAGATGTTTGTCAACCAAAGTTAAGAGATCAGAAGGATGAAAAGCTGTGCTGTGTTTTTTTGGTCCAAAAAGTTCTTCACTGTAAGTAGAAGAACTGGTATTTGCAACTGCTGGGACTGAATTATACATAATAGAGGGAAATTGAGGAAGTGTCCTGCTTAAAAACAAGTGCAAGTGCACATGTTTATTGGCAGATAATGTATACATTTGCAAAAAAAAAAGGAAATTAACTGAAGCAAGAACCAGGGTTCAGATTATAGCACAAAAAGAAAGAATTATAAAAGGAAAATGACAAAAACAAATCTGGGACAATCTGAGATAAGATACTGAATTTTACAAAATGCATAAATCCTTTATAGCCTTTACATTGTTGCATTTTTCAGGATTCAAGAATTGATTGTCATGTGCATCGAACAAGCAGGTACAGTGTCCAGTGAAATTTTTACTTCTAGACAAACACATTTTTAAAAATAATTTTATAATAAGTAGCCTGCTGAGTAATGTGGTCATGTACAGATTACAGATTCACAGAACCGAGGTATGTGCCGCAGTAGGCGGAGCCCACCGTGGTTACTCCCATGACAGGAAGACTAACTTAGTGAGTGTTGGCACTAGCTGAAACACAAATGTATGAACTTTGTATGTATGAACAAATGTATGAAATGAAAGATCTGTTGTGCGATTGTACAAATGATGCAATAAGAGCAAACTTATTACAGACTGCCCGAAGCAAACAGTTAATAGATTTTCTTTGTTTATAATGGCAACTAATACATAATGCAGCACTGGGCATCCCCATCTAGATTCTTTGGAGAGCAACAATATTTAATACTGATTGTTTCCAGCACCCCCACAGCCCTGGTTATGATAAGCAGTGCAATTAATGAACGATTGAAAAACAGAATACCATTACCCAGTGGGACAAAAACGGTTGAATTGCCATATATTTAGATACTCCATAGCCCTTCAGTTGATTTGCTGAGATAGTATTTGGTCCATTATATAGATAATAGGGGACTATCTTACCCTGAGGGGGGCTTCTTCCTCTTACCCTGCTCAATACTGGAGATACAATACAATGCAAGATCACAGCAGTGACTCCACTGCATGGGCATCTGCTCAGCTGCTGGAATTTCAATCCCAGCTCTGTTTGAAGGCAAGCTGTTTTGTATTCATTTTCTATCACAATGTATGAAAAGGATGTTCTATGAACAGGCGGTATATACAGTTATAGCATGTAGACTAACATAATGACATAAGCAGATATTTTCTGGATTTATACATACCTCATGTTGTAAAAAAAATTGGCCTCAAATACAAGAGCTTGGAATTGTCCCAATTATACCCTCAGCCCAACAGTTCTGATAATCATGGCTAGCAGGAAATTGACTGTAGACCTTCAGTCTGGATGGATGAGCAAGTCTGGTGGGTCTGAGAGAGAGAAATGATGAAGCCTGAGATGAGACGATTTGGTTGGAGATCTAAAAGAGTCGAACGCTAATGGAACAGCTCTCAATAGGGGAACGCCGATTGTGTTGCTCAGGAGAAGCTCTGATGTGACTGATTGATTAGAGATCTTTTCCGTGGAGCCAGAATCTATGACCCTGTAATCTTTCTCAATTTCTTCCTTCTGAGCAGATAGCGCTCGAGTAGATGATACTTGGCTGATCACTTTCTGCAATACGCATTCTCGTAGGAATATGATGGGCAAAGCAAATGTGGCAGCAGGTGATTAGCTTCTCTTGCATGTTCTGGTTGGACTGATAAGGCTTGGCAGGCAAAGAGCTCTGCTTTCAAGGCGTCCATCTGCACAGGCTACCTGCTGGGCAAAATAAAAGATAAGTATATTTCGCAGGACCTGTTCCAGTGCTTCATCACCTCAGTGGGGTCCAGTAGAAAACTAGAAATCAATCTTTTTGAAAGTCAACCACGTCTCTGGGCATATTAAACCTCAAGTCTCCTAGTCGCCATTCTGCCCCTGGAATTGAAACGGACTCTTTAGGCATTTTTGTCAATTTATTCGTTCATTATCTCAGTCCCATACCTAAGGAGGATATGGGTCGGAAGCAGGAGCCTGCTCCTAGGCTCATAGGGCAGGGCACCAGCCAATTGCAGTAGTTATTTGAATTTAAAAACAAATTGCATTGAAATGTATTAAATCATGTACAATTTTATTGTATTTTTTTTCCAACCACCTCCAAAAAAAGTGCCATGGGTTCATTGTAGAACCACTTTTGGTTTTGGTTTTTGTAAAATGTAATATGTGAGTGTGAAAAAGTGTCAAGAAACACTAGATAATGTAAATGCTATTGGATGACCCTTTAAAGTAAACTTTTTATTTTGAAGCCTTACACTCACATATTTCATTAAAAAAGTAGTATATTTCAGAGAACTTCTGATACAAGGTTTTACTCAGAAAAAGAGTTGAAAGCAATGGGGTTTAGCTGTTTAGGCATCTTTTGAAGTTTCCTTTTTGTGTGTTATGCTATTTGTGTATAATACGGCTCAGTTCAAGCTGATCTATGGATAATTACAGGGTTAATTCTATAAAGATACTTTAAAATCTAGTACTGTTCTTTCTTGGGTCACATCTTATCTCACTGATAGACAGCAATTCATCCATCTCCATGACAATAGATCACCTCCTGCTCCAGTTAAACAGGGTGTCCCTCAGGGTTCTGTTCTTGGACCTTTATTGTTTATAATGTATATTCTCCCTCTCTGTCATATTATTTGAAACCATGGCCTCAGTTTCCATTGCTAGTTTCTTAACTGTTTCAATGTATTTTTTGGTTTAGATTTTTATTTTGCCATGTAAAATTTTGAGTTTGAGAAAGGCGCTATATAAATTCAAATTATTATTATTAGTATTTTTATTATTATTAAAAAAACAACTTTTTATTCTGCTTTTTTCAGTACCACATTAGCAGTGAATAGCTATAGTTCATTTGACTAAGCAAATAAAGTTTAATTTATTTTTAATTTAATATATGGAATCTTTATGAATAGATCAACTTTAGACTTCAAGATGTTGCTTGTAGCGCAGTACTTTTGTCCAGTTTTCAAATTCCAATGCCCATTAAGACCAGAAGGTCAGATCATTGGTTACACCCAAACTACATGTCCAAGAATATGGCTGACGACCAGTAGACCAAAAGAATTGCGCCCACTTCAGTTCGCCCCCTCCAACATCAATATTGCTCCCTTAACCACTGAAGGCCAGTCACATTTATTTTCCAAACAGCACTGGACTCATCAGAGCGGCTCTCAAGATTGAGGACACTCAAGACTTTGACCTTCAGAATCTTGCAGAAACTCTTTCATCATCTCTAGAGTAATTCCTGTGCTTCATCATCCTGTAGCGCTTCACAGAAAAGGCCCATTGCTCACTTTATTGGTGCCTGGCCTTTGCTTTGCCCCCGTTTGCCAGAAATCCCTCTGCCCTTAATATTTCCCTTTTCCAGATATGTCCAGTGGCTTTTGCACTTTCCCATAACCCAGTCCGGTGATTTATGCCTGGTCATAACTCTCCCCCTGCCCCGAAACCCCACTTCCACCTCACACACCTTGCACATAAACACAGACCAGTGCTCCTATCGTCAAGTACCCACATACACACTCTCATTTATTCCATGTGGTTCAGATGTAGGAGTTTTTTTTATTAGTGCCAAATAAAAATGCCATTGAACCAACACCATGTATTTGATCCTGAAGTAATCTAGCCTTAAATAACACCCTCACAGAGTGTGACATCATGTCACTAGTTAAGTGTTTAAATAGTCAGAATAAACTACAGTTAGATTTAGATTTTAAGTACTTTAATTAAAATATTTTAAAATTTGGCCAAAAATGTTGAATATTGTCATTGTACAACAATATTCCAGTTTTTATTTTGTCATCATCAGAAATTAAAATGTTTCAGCATTTAATCCCCCAACATTTTCATCTTTCCCTTGAATTACTGTCCAGTTTTTAATGGTTTGTGAACTGAGGGTAATTATAATTGCAAATGCAAATTTTGCCCATTTTTGCTTGATGTAATACTTTATCTGGACAATAGTATGCGATGGCCAGTGTCTGATTCTCCTCTTCATGGAGCTCTATATATTTTCAAAAGGAGAGAGGTCTGATCCACGGTCAGGACAGTCCAACACAAAGCCACGGACTTTCTGAAACAACCATGGACTTTCCATGAAAAAACCTAGCAACATGTCTCTTTAAATTCCCACTAAACACTTCTGCATCAATGGCACCTTCACACATTTTCAATTCGCCTGGGCTGTGGAGACTAATGCCCCTCAATACCATGCCAACTGTGTCTTTCACCAATGAAAGATGGTGAAAAAGACCACAAATTAACAAAATAAACAGGTTTAAAAAAATTGTAGCTTCAGGGGGCAATCATTTTGTCACACAGGGCCATGTAGGTTTTTCTTTTTTCTTCTTCTCCCTTAATAATAAAATCCTTCACTTAAAAAACGCATTTTGTGTTTATTTGTGTTGTCTTTGACTAATATTGAAACTTGTTTGATGATGTGAAATATTTAAGTGTGACAAACATGGGGAAAAAAGAAATCAGAAAGGGGGCAAACACTTTTTCACACCACTGTATATTTGTGTGTGTGCTCATTATTATTACTATACTCACACAATAATCACAAATCCATTCAGATTAAATTACCCACACTTCCTCTCATCATCTCCATACTCCTCCTTAGTCTGTGTTTTCCCACAGCTCCCACTTGGTTTCCATCTCCTGATGATTTATTGTAATTCCCAGTCGGGAGAAAGTTCCGGAAGGAAGTGGGAACACGCCGTGTCGTGAAGCAGTGTCTGATTTCGGCTCATCTGAGCAGACTTGGGCCGATTGGGGTCGCAGGGTCAAAATCCTACACGTTTAATGTGGACGGCAGTTAGGAAGTTGCTGTGTGGGTGGTTTCTTTCAGGTCCTTTGTTCTGTTTGTGAAATATGGCCCGTGACTTATTGGGGAAAAGGAATCATCATCTGTTTGGAGTTTTAGAGCAGCCCGGCACCAGTCAACTGAACGGACAGTCATTCGGCACGAGACGTTTAGATGTGACCAATGAGATTTGGTGAGAATTAGAAAAGGCCCTTGGAGGAAAAAGTACATCCTCAACACGGAAGAAAGAAAGTACATCTTCTACATCAGATGTGTTTGGTGGGTCTTCTGTAAAAATAGCAAACAATTGACCTTAAACAGTTTTCCCCTTACATTTGTACAGACTTGTTCAAACAAGTGTCGGTTGTCTTAAACTTAGACTTAGACTTAGACCTAGACTAGGCTTTATTGTCATTCATGATTGTTCACCGACATTATACAACAGAATGAAAGCCGTTTACAGCGGCTCCAACAGTGCAAGTAGTTTGACAGTAAACAGGCAATAATATAAAAAAATAGAAAATAAAATAGGTTCTTAAATGCAAAAAGTCTCTGAAAATAGCAGCATAAAATGTGCAAATTTTTAAACATTAGTGCAAAAAATAATGTGAAAAATGTGGTTATAATATCCAGGCAATTATTGGTAAATAGCACAAAGCAGGATCATTCACTGATGTGAGGTATGATGAGGGAAATTATGTCTGTGTTATGCTGCTATAAAAAATGCTGCTATAGTAATTTTTTTATGTCATTTCACCCGTAGTAAATAATATGACCCCTGATGGAATTTTTATAATATCAATGTCAATTGTCAGTTATTTCAGTTCATATCATATACGTAGCAATAAAATGTTATATTTTGTCAAATTATAGCGTTTGTGTATTTTTTATGTTCTAAATTCATTTTACATGGATATTTTCCAACCATTTTACAATTAAACACACTGTGTCTAATTGTAATTGTGTCTGTAGGCCAAAATCTTTGGGACAGGAATCAGAAGTGGGCCCATAGACTGAACAGCAATTTAAATAATAGAAATATGCAAAAAAAATGAATATCTCAATATCAAAACTCAAGCATTTTCAGGTTATACTTGATATAAATATTAATTAAGACATGTAAATGGATTGTATGTTATATTTAAAACTCAATTTTTAAGAATTGATAACTACTGTATGTTAGTCTTTTAGATGAGACGCAAACATGACTTAATTTAATTTTGGCGATTTAATTTTTCACCAAACTAACACTGCTGAGATCACCCCTGTAGTAAAGTAGACCTTGAAAGAGAATCAGTGACGCAGTGTCAACAGCTCCTGATTGGGCACTTGAAAGTTTGGAATTGGTTTGGAGATGTTCGGAGAGGTGGATCACTTCATTTGGAATAATGTCTAACATCAGATGAGGTCAGAGTCATTCTGAAGTCCTTCTCTAGTGTTATTTTGCTTGCGGCTTTAGAGAGAAGCTAATGAAATTCCTTCCTTGGGAGCAGACCACCCTTGTTCAATCAGAGGAGGGCATGAGGAGTTTGTGTGATTGCCAGTGAAGGGCGTTTTGAGGAGAGTCGTTCTCATCGCCTTCGCTATGTCTGATTAGCGATCATCGTAAATAATTATTTCTAGTTTTAAAAATGGCCTTTAATCAACTCTGGACCAAACTGTGCGCCTTAAAGGAATACTTCAGTGTTTGTAAACCTTAATTCATCATTGCACTGTTAATTAACATGGGCAGTAATGTCATACTTTTTCCCTTTATCTATTTATTTTTTTATATATTTAGTTATAATTAATATATTTGAGTATATACCACAAATTTAAAAACTACAGTCATCACAGCTCTAACAGTAAAATGTAACTTTTTCACCAGATTTGATAAAACATGGGTTGTGTTCAGTAGAAGAAACTCTAAAAGTAAAACTAGTGATTATCAGATTTAATCACAGGCAGTAGAGCACATAATTGATCAGTGTTGAGGCCAGAAATGATGTTTCCTGATGTTTATACAAACCTTATTTCAATGTCGCAAATAAATGCCCACTGTTAATGGACCACGGGTATTTCGGTAAGTTGTAAGGATTACTGTTGAGCCCAACTGCCTTTAATTTAATAAGTGATCCATTAGCTTTTCTTTTCTTTAGCTTTCGGCAGTTTGTAAAAAGGTCATTCTAATTTCTCATAGGAACTATTTGCAGTCTTTTGATGAAGCAATCAGTGGCTCTTTGATATTTTTTTGATGTATTGTGTGTTTTCGTGGATTTCTAATGCTGTAAATGTTAGTCTTTCTGCCACTCAGTGGGTGTGACATCAGTGAACTACATCTACTGTGATATCACACCCATAATCCTCTATTGAGGAGTAGGTAACAGATATGAGGCAAAGTTTTATAAAAAGCTTTTCTGACAGTGGGGGCTTCATTATACCTTATATAACACTGTAACAGGACACCCCCCCCCCCCATACAGACCTTTTACTAACCTCTAGAGCAGTGGTTCTTAACCTTGTTGGAGGAACCGAACCCCACCAGTTTCATATGCGCATTCACCGAACCCCTCTTTAGTGAATAATAAAAAATTTTTTTTTTCAAATTCAAGACATATATATGTTTTTTACTGGTGCACAAAATGAGTCGTGCATGAACGTCACCTTGTTTAAAGAACAAAACCAACACAATTCTGCCGGTGCGAGACAAGAGTTGCTCTTGCCTTTGCAAATCATGCAGATAGGACGCTCACTCCCATTATTGCCAACATATATCTGTAATATATCTATATTATGGCTAAAGCACTACTGGATGGATGCAAACTGCATGTCGTTGCCTTGTACCTGTGACATGTGCAATGACAATAAAGTTGAATTCCGTGATACATGTGAATCCATGTTGTACATATTTGTCCGACCACTTTCTTCTTTAAGTATGGATTAAAATATTAACAAAAAAATCACAAGAAGTACTATCATGACAGTCACATGTTGACTACTGAGCGCACTAAACTCCCCACAGCAATGATTGGCCAAGCAGTGTAGCATGATCATCTGCAAGCGGGGCGTCATCACGAATTTACATGATAATTTGGGTGTGTCCGGACCTCCGCGGCGGAGGCTCTGCCGAAGACCGACTCACCAAACCCCTAGGGTTCGATCGAACCCAGGTTAAGAACCACTGCTCTAGAGTGTACGAATGTTGTAGATAGAGATTAGTTTTAAAAAATCCACCGAGAAGTAATCCTTTAACTGGCATTTACAAGCTGTATGATTATAAATGTAATAGTAATGAAAAGTAGAACTCTAGACATTTACAGATATTTTTGTTTTTGTGTTTTTGTTTAGTCAAATTATTGAAAAGGTAGTTTATCACAGTGCTCATCAACCTCCACCAACACACGCACAGACCTCCTCCCTCAATTTTCTCTCTCTGTTGTCTGAGGTTTATCAGAACTGTCATTTTCAATCATACTGTCAGTGAGAGAGGAATCCACATTTATGCCTTTAGCATTTCATTCTCTGTAGCATTGACCTCTTATGATGATGATGATGGTGGTGGTAATCATAACGATGCAATGCTGCTACTGCTGCTACTGGTGATTGTGGTGATTATGAAGGTGGTGATGATGATGGTGGTGATGTCACTAATGCTGACGATGATGATATTGTGTTGATGATGGCAATGATTATGATGGTGACAAATGTGGTGGTGGTGATGATGATGTCAATGATAATGATGATTTTGAAGGTGGTGGTTGTGATAATGGTGGTGATGATGTCACTAATGATGATATTCATGAAGATGATGGCAATGAATATGATGGTGATGATGGTGGTGATGTTAGTAATGCTGACAATGATGATATTGATGAGGATGGAAATGATTATGATAGTGATGAAGGTGGTGGTGATTTTGATGATGATGGCAATGATTATGATGGGGATGGTGATGATGATGGTGGTGATTATGTTAGTAATGCTGACGATGCTGATATTGATGATTATGCTGGTGGTGATGTCACTATTGCTAACAATGATGATATTGATGATGCAATGATTATGGTGGTGTTGGTTGTTGTTATGGCAATGATGATGGTGGTGATGTCACTAATGCTGATGATGATGAAGATGATGGTGATGATGGCAATGATTATGATGGTGATAATGATAGTGATGATGGTGGTGAAGATAGTGGGGATGATGTTAGTAATGCTCACAATGATGATATTGATGATGATGGCAATGATTATGATGGTGTTGGTTGTTGTTATGGTGATGATGGTGATGATGTCACTAATGCTGCTGCTGATGATGATGGCAATGATTATGATGGTGATAATGATAGTGATGATGATGGTGAAAAAAAAATAAATCACATACAATAAAACAGAATAAAACATCATCATTACCACCGTCCCCTAGTCAATATCACCTTTAATATGTTCTCCTTTCTTTCCCTTTGTTCTTTGAAGATGATGAATTGAAGAAGAAACCTCTCATTTCTGTTTTCCCTCATTTCTCTTCAGATTATTCCTCCCTCTGACGTTCCATCATCCCTTCATTGTGAGTTGGTGGAGGATGGATGGACACAGCAGCCCGCAGTACTGCCGTCACTTCCTGGCAGACAACAGCACCTTTCACGGTCAGTTTGGGTTTAGAGCTGATTTTAATAAAGCTGTTTCTGGACCCCAGATGGACAAAGGAGTCTAGAACCTTCCTTTATGTCAGAGATGTTCAGTCTAGTTCATGGGTCAGTAATTTTGAGGTCATGTAAACCATGGTTGGTGGTTATCATTGGCTAATCAGGTGTGTTAGAATGCAAAACTATTGGTTCCATAATGGTCTTTGGGGTCCACTGCTTTATACACTCCATTTATGGAATTATTCAAATTGTCCTGCAGGGTATTGGACCGATAGGCTATAGTCTCTGATGGAATTTGGAAATGGAAAATCTTTTTGAAATTTTTTTTCATTTTTACTTCCTAAATGATGCATTTGTAACCAAATTGCCATGCAAATTTATTTTCAAGAAAAACACATAATCACATAATCAGATCCCCTTGATGTTGCTCATTAGGAATTTTAACTGCACCGCAGTTTGTGTAAGTAGACACAAGAGGGCATACTCTCACTCTCACATAATAATCTCACATTTAACCCCAAAGGACGGGGAATCCAATCCTCTCCTGTCTAATTGCATTTACTGAAGTGTACAAACAACGCAAGGACCAGCAGGCTAGTGTAAAAGGTATAGCTTGTAAGAATGGCAGTTATATTTACACCCCACCAGACATATTTAGAAAAGTGCTCTGCTTTGCTGTGGAGATCAAGGCTGAATGAGGTGAACGTGAAACAGGACAGCAGTTTGTGAGATGGTGTAGAGCAGTGGTCCCCGATACCGGGCCGTGGAGCATTTCAACCAGGCCGCGGGCCGGTACCGGGCCTTACAAAATGTAAACTTTTTTTTTTCTCAATACTTAGCATCTAAGTATGTTTGACACATCAACTTTGCCTGCATTCTGAATAAAAGTCATGGCAGAAAACCCTGAGATCGCCCCTGAAAACGTATTCTGAAAGGAACGTTTACACGTTACCATAGCGACCAGAGCACATGAGGGGCAGAGGAGGACGTTACTCTGATCGTTGTTGGCGCATTTCAGAAAGACGCTGCTAATAAAGTTACATAATTACACAGTGGATTCACATAAATTATTATATTTACAAAATACCACAGTTTTTGTGTTGGTCGTATCATTTTATTTTGTTGCTTTTATCCGCGACACATTAAATGCCGGTCCGTGAAAATATTGTCTGACATTAAACCAGCCTGTGGCGATAAAGGTTGGTGTACAGCGTAGTCAGTGGCACAGAAGATTAAAGCGATAGTTAGGAAATATATAGAAATGGCTTGAAGGGTTTAGCAGGAAGTGTTGGATCAGATATCGGATGGAATTTTCCTGGATGCTAAATTGCTTATTGTGAATGTGTGTGTGTGTGAAGGGTTGTTTGCCTTGTGATGGGTTGGCCTCCATTCCAGCTGTGATTGGCTCCAGCTTCCCTGCGACCCGTTTGGAAAATTAATGGATGGATTCATTAATTACACATATGTATAGAATCAATTTTCATTCCACAGCCTGATTGGACAGTTCAGATGCTACATTGGTTGAAAGGATGGAAATTTGTATGTTCATGTTGATATCACTCGACCTGTTGCTTTAGTATGTTCTGTATTCATTCATAGATCAGAATTTAGCATTTTCCAGGCTGAGGCTCTGAGTCTCACACATTGGGATATCGGTGCAGTATCCGGATATTCATCGTGCGTTACAGACAGGCCAGTCAGTCGTCTGCTTACACAACACTGCTCAATGGCTCTGTAATTTAGCCCTCATAGCCTAAAAGCTTTCATCAGCCAACCTGAAAGAGAGCGGGGGAGAGAAAGA
>JBBIGC010008200.1:0-13410 GCA_037576955.1 Lepidarchus adonis | reverse complement strand
CCATTAGTGAGGTAATTGCTTAGGACATTATACGAATATATTAAAGATGACTGTATCTTCCTAGGCGATAAACAATCTCTCTCTCTCTCTCTCTCTCTCTCTCTCTCACTCACTTCTTTGGTTGACAGATCATTACAGAAAACAAGCACTGTGCATTGACCCTGTCCCCACTGCTGGACTCTGGACTTCATGCTACAGTGGAAACAGGAGTTGCAAGTATGACATGCTTGACAGACTGAGCTTTCGGCTGAGACCGCACGTCTGCGCCGACAAGCTTTCGTTTAGTCTGAAATCCTAGGGCTTGGCTCACTGGTACAACAGGCAAATTCCTTTAAACACGTACTATAGAGTCACCTTTTAAAGGCCTCCATCTTGGCACAAAAACACACTTTTCTTACTATTGTTATTTTATTAAAGAATAAAAGTTATTTAAAAAGGGTCTGATGTCACAAAATCAGTGTGCACTGTATTCAGCCTAATCGTCCTATAGCGTGTAGCTCAGCCCATATGCAGTGAAGTGATTCAGTCAGGATTCCATATTGGACAGCCAATAAGAGCAAGGGTCATTTGCATACTGTGCCTGTAGCAGGAAGTCACTTCGGACAAATGAATGTATCAGAGTAACAGCTTGTTTAATTCCAAGCAATAGAGAATGGTTGGAAAATGAATGGGAACGTTTTAGCATTAACAAATGTTGACATTTAGGACAAGGCCCCTTCAACGCAACGTTAAATTCAGATGATTTTTGTTCTCTCTGTATTCTACCATGCATGCATCAGTGTCTTAGCACAGGCACTGCTATAATGGATGTATTTTTGAGTTACTTTCACTCTGCCCAGGGGTAAATAATTGCTCCTGCTCTTTAGTTACTACGAAACGTGAGCTGCATGTGTCAGGTATGGGGGGGGGGGCTTCTGTTCAATATTTGTCTTTCATGGGTTTAAAAAAAATGTTCAAATAGCTCTCGTACAGTTAAAAGTGAATGTATTGATTTTTGCTTTGAACTGAGGTTTTCATTATCTTGGGGATGATGAGACGGAGCCGAACAGAGTGCAGCAGTCGTTATATGATTTTCTCCGAGAAGGAGCTTTACAGGTTGGGTTTCCTGAGAAAAGTATAAAGCCGTCTCCATGAACAATGAGCGAATGCTCTCCCTGAGCTGCACCGGAGTGTGTTAATAGAATAGAGTGGAGTATAAACAGGGTGGTGAGGTAAATCTGGAAAGACATTTATGCATTTATTCATGTATTATGTATTCATTTATTTTCCAAACTGCTTATGCAGTTCAGGTCATGAGAAGCTGAAGCCGATCTCAGGTGAATCCGGGCACAAAGGAGGTTCAACGTGGACAGGAGGCCAACCCATCGCATGCAACCGTTCACACACACACTCACACCGGTGGACAGTTTGGAGCAGACAGTAAACCTAAACCGCAAGCCTTTTGACAGTGGGGGGAAACTGGAGAACCCGGAGGAAACCCACACAAACACAGAGAGAGCTTGTACACAGAAAGACAGCTGTGGCCGAGCCAGGAATCGAACCCAGGACTTTCCTGCTGTGAGGCAACAGTGCAACGCACTTTACAACCGCACTGTTGTTTATTTACTCTTTTGTTTGTTTATTTATTTTAATTTGTTAATTTGTTTGCATATTAGTTTTATTATTTTGCATGCAAGTTGCTTCCCATAGTGCTGCTGAGTCTCTACTCTGAGTGAAGCAAATGTAACTGGTATTGGAAAATATGATATAATAATAACACCAATACCAATAATAAAAAATATTATTATTATTATTATTAGTAGTAGTAGTAGTAGTAGTAGTAATATTATTATTATTATTATTATTATTATTATTATTATTATTATTAATAATAATAATAATATAAACAAATAACTAATTATTACTATTATAATTGGTGTTATATCTATTAGTAGTAGTAGTAGTAGTAGTTACTACTTCTGCCTAAGAGCAAATGGAAAAAACCTTGAGAGGAACCTGACTTAAAAGGGGATCTCATCTCACTGTGGTCGATGGATAGTAAATCAATAACACAACAATAAATAATGAGGAATTGATTAATGAATAATGAATAATACATAAAGAAAACAAATGAGTTTATCATTGGATTCATTCTGATTAACCCCCAAGAAAACACGGGCTACTATTAAAGGCCTGTCAGAGTGTAATGAGATTTCTCCATAGCTACCTGCACTTAGCCTTTACTTACTTTGAGCAAATGGAGCAAATCTTGGCTTAAACAAATATATCAAATATTTTCTGACATATATGTGACAGAATACCTTTCTTATACTTCATTCATCAAATAAATACTGACTCCTGTTCATTCTGCTGAGTGAGGGAGTCATCATTAATATGCTTTACCATCCCAATAGTGCAGGACAGGACCTGAGGAGCTTTTACATGTGCTCGAATGCAAACTCCTACGCTCTCATCTTCATATATCACCCTATCTTCATATATATGCCTCTTATCAGCAATGACTGCAAGCTCTTATGTGATTGCAGAGCAGTGAAATGAGACACAGTTTGAATATGACTGGAGGAGAATGAATGTGGCACCATTCTGGCCTGCGGTATCTCCAAATGTCCTCTCCAACCGTACTCAAACTGATGTACACACCATGTAATAGTCACATCAGAGTAGAAGATGGCTACAGAAAAAATAAAAACCTGTGTGCATGCCTCTCCCGTCATGATGGCATGAAATTGGCATTTTTCGAAGATAAAGGTGCTAAAGCTGAGCAGCAAAAGCTTAGTTTTCTGCTCAAATTGGCGATTCAGGGTTGATTTTTATCTCCTTTATTAGAAAGGTGAATAATTCCACAGGTCAGAACTTAAAACAAAGAAAAATAGCATTAACCAGAACAATTGAAAGAAGGGCAAACATAACTGGCATAAACAAAAATAATAAACAAAAAGAGAGAGAGAGAGGATATATGTAATCAGACGGCACTTTCACAGTGCAAAGCCTTGCTGGGAAAATGCCCTTGAATCCACCGAAGATGAAGGGTGCACTGTGATTTGGAGTAACAATCTGAGTAACACCGTACAGACAGCACAATAACTGTGGTGACATCAACATTTCTCTCTGTTCAACACCAGTGTTGATCTTCTCACATTGTTACACGCAAACTGTAATTTTACAGCCATATAACATAAATCACAGGGTAATTTTCTAAATCACAGGTTTTTTGGCTTCTTGTGATTGTGGGCATTTGCTACTATCTTAGTCTGAATTAATGATTGAACGTTTATAGATGTTTAAATTTATGTGGGAATTTCTTTGCAAAAGTTTGGACACCCCTTGATAAATTAGATTATCTAATCTATTATTAGATAGTAGATAATAGATTTTGGTAATTTTGTTAACACATTCACTCTAAAACATGCAAAAAAAACCAAAACACAATATTTTCAGAAAACATTGATGCAAATTTGACCTTTTATGCCATAAATTGAAAAACAAAAACAAAAAAACATTGTTATTAGTAGTCTCAAATTATTACCTATCAGCTCATTAGATCTGATGCATGGCAACAGTTGTCATTAGTAAATGGTGCCATGGTACCAATTTTACTGCTTTATTAATACTGACTCTTCAAACCTTGTGCACACACTTGTGGACACTCAACAACCATGGGTTCCTCTAAGCAGCTGTGTAAGATTCTGAAAATAAAAGTTATTGATGCCCACAATGCAGGAGAAGCTACAAGAAGACAGCAAAGCATTGTCAGCTTGCAGTTTCTACAGTGAGAAATGTAATTAAGAGATGGCAGTTCAAGGGAACTGTGGAGGTCAAGATGAGAGGTGGAAGGCCAAGAAAACTCCGAGAGAACTGCTCATATGCTGGTCAGAAAAACAAATCAAAATCCCCATTTGACTGCAAAACACTCAGGAGTGGTGGTGCACCATTCCGCTGTCCTTCATGGAAGAGTCAGCAGAAGAAAATCATACCTGCATCCCCATCATAAAATCCAATGTCAGAAGTATGCAACTGAACATCTACAAAAGCCTGATGCATTTTGGAAACTAGTACTGTGGACTGATGAAGTTGAAATAGAATCTTCGGCCACAATCAGCAAAGGCATGATTGGAGAAAAAAGGAGCAGCATTTTATGAAAAGATCCCCTTGCCAACCATTAAGCATCGTGATGGATCTATTATGATTTGGGGTTGTGTTGCAGCCAATGGCACAGGAAACACTGCATGGGTGGAGGGAAAAATGCTTCCAGAATTTGCTGGTATTTAGCAGAATCCAAACATCACACCACCTATAAAAAACCTGAAGCTGAAAAGAGGATGAGCTTCTACAATAGAACGATGATCCTAAACAAACATCGAAATCCACCATGGACGAACTCAAGAGACACAAGCTGAAGGTTTTGGAATGATCATCACAGTTCCTGATTTAATCATCATTGAAAATTTGTGGGTAGATCTTAAAAGAGCTGTGCATGCAACACGACCAAAGAATATTACAGAACTAGAACCTTTTTGCAGGAAGAATGAGAGAAAATCCCAAGTAGAAGAACTGAAACACTTTTGGCTCTAAAAAGCATTTGTAATCTGCCAGAGGAGGTGTTATGTAGGGTGCCTAAACAGTGCCATAATAATGTTTTTATTATTTTATTATTGTTCCATTTATGGCATAAAGAGTAACTATGAATCAATGTTTGCTGAAAGTTTTGTGTATTTTTTCCATGTCCTAGAGAGACTGTATTATCTTTTCAATTACAAAATCACAAAATCTGTTATTAATCACAGGTGCCCAAACTTTTGCCTAAGACTATATATACATATTTCACTTTCATTGAAAATCTTTAGTACTTGATTGTGTTGGGACTAACAACATTGTGAACACAATCACAGACTCTCCTGCACATGTAAGAGGCTCAGCAGTTTCTTTGAGGGCAGTGGTGGCCTAGTGATTAGGACAGTGGTTGCAGGTTCGAGTCCTGGCCCGGGCACAACTGAGGTACCCACTGCTGCTGATAGATGCCATCTGTGCATGTGATGGGCTAAATGCAGAGGTGACATTTCGTTGTGGTGTAATGGTGTGTTCACAATGACAAATAGTCACTGTCACGTGTTCTGTATTTCCTCATTAATTACCTTAATAAAACAGGAAAACATAAATGACCACTTATAAGATCTTTTTGTCTTCTTTCTTTCTTTCTTTCTTTCTTTCTTTCTTTCTTTCTTTCTTTCTTTGACTAAATATTTTATATTATAATATAGAGTAGGTGCTATTTTTTCCATTCTTGAGAATATGATCATTAACAACAAAGGCAAATTTTTCTACATTGTTGGAAATTATGGAGTTAACTGAAAGTGTCATTTAAGTCAGTATGGTGATAAATATATCAAGTATAAAAATTATCAACAGCAGCATATAATTAACAAATATACTATGTTAATTAAATGTATTGAAAAAGCAGTTAAATGACATGTTTTGTAAACTCTTCATAGAAAAATCATTTGCAGCAGATTTTCCATTAGAGAGAAGAAACATTTAACCACACAATGACCATTTTAAGTTGGTTCTTTGAGTTGACAAAATGCTATATGACCTGCTTTTACTCAAGAACCCTTAAACGGTTCTCTGGGGAGTATTCTCAAAATGTTTGTTGTGTGAAAGGAGAGATTTTTCATGAAAACAGTGTTTTTTTATGATGAAGTGAAGGGAAAAATATCCTGATATGCATAGACAAGGCCTCAGATTTAAGCTTTTCACTTCAAAGGGATTTTCACGAAGTTAACTGGAGTAAACGGAAAACACATCCTTCACAATTCCACCTCGGGAAGAAAACAATGCAGTTCATGCTGCTCATGGCTGAGCTGGAACCATTCTCCGCAAACAGGATCCGCAGCAGCGTGATGTACAATGAGCATTCAATGACTGTTTGCTCTTTGCGTCCCAGGCCCACCTCATCAGGACAGTTAGTCTGTTCCCAGCTGCGTGAAGGATTCAGCTCATGTACCATACAAATCAGCCATGAACCCACAGCGCCACGCTTTAACGCCGATGCTGCTCTGATCCTCTGAATATTTGTCCTGTGATTTCACAGGAACAGCAGTCATTCTGTGTGTCATTGAGTGTGGCAAACTGTGTGAAATCAGATAATGTCCTTCCCTGCTCCACTGAAACACAGGCCGCTGGCTGCGGTGATGCGCTGAGGTCAATTAGCTGCACTGATTTCCTCAATAGCAAGAGCAAACACAGACCATTACCAGTAATGGAGTCTCTCCCTGTTGTCTGTCTGCACTGGCATTGCCAAAGGGGTTGACCAGTTTCAGGATGTGCTGTATGAGTCCCTAGGCTTTTCTTTCTCTTTCTTTCTCTAGCTCTCAAGTCAAGTGAAGTCAATTTTATTTATAGAGCGCTTTTTACAACTGACATTGTCGCAAAGAAACTTTACAGAGTTTATAGAATCCGGGTCCGAGTCCCAAATGAGCAAGCTATGCGACAGTGGCAAGAAAAAACTCCCTAAATAGGAAGCTCTCTCTCTCTCTCTCTGAACATTGAGATGTAGAGAGAGCCACATTAGGCTGCTAGGGAAACATTTAGTCCAGTACTATAGGCCAGTATCTTCCCAATACAGAGGAAAGCACTACCCTGCCTAAACAAACCGTAACGCTAAACAGTATGGTGGCACAGCTGCAGATAAACTCTTAAGTACATTATGTAAATGTGATTAGAGTGAACAGTCTAAATGTTCGTTTTCAATTTACTCTTACTGTTGTCATGGTGATACCCCGACTACTAAATAAACTCATTTTATTCAGTTCACTTCAATTCAATTCCTTTCAGATCATTTAAATTCATTTCAGTTCACTTCAATTCGTTTCAGATCAGATCCTTTCAATTCATTTCAGTTCACTTCAATTCAGATCAGATCATTTTAATTCATTTCAGTTCACATCAATTCAATTTGGTCCAGATCAAATCATTTTAATTCATTTCAGTTCAGTTCACTTGAATTCAGATTAGATCATTTCAGTTTTCAGTTTAGGTTAACAAAAACGCATTTTTATTGAGCTTTAACTTCTGATATGATTATGAAAATCCAGGTCTTGAAGCCGAGAGCAACATTGTCAAGGATATCATTCTCAGGATGAAGAAACCTTGAAAGTTTTCAAAAAGACTCAAATGCATGTATCACTTGGAAGCATGAATGCTGTTACAGGAGCAGTTGTATTAATGAGAGCAATGGTTATTTCACCAGATAAATCTGCCAATAGATTTTAAATCACTAAAACCTTTATTACTGTGAACAAAAGTTACTGTCTGTTTATATAACGAAATAGCTCTAACTTTATTGCTAATGACCATATGAAATATATACATATATACAATTTCACACTAAAATGTATGAATACTAGATGTAATATCTGGCCTGCAACTGTGCTGCCATGTGGTTTATCCAGTGAAAATGCAGGAACACATGGAGAAGCGGCAAAATGTATAGCAGCAATATTAGTAATGTTACAGCTTATTCAGAAACACATGCGCATTTGACTTATTTACTGTTATCTGTGAAATATAAGCATTAGGCTATAAATATTCAATCATCCATTCTGACATATTGGAGAAATTAATTCATTTTAATCTATACACAGATGTCTCATATGGTCAGCACAAGAGCAATATACCGTTAGAATTCTGTTTGCTTATCTGCAGTACATTAGAAGCAAGTGAGTTAAATGCACATGTACATGTATTGCTGTCATTTTATACAGAAAAAAATACATAAATAGAGATTTCTCTCTTCTCCGTTCCTGTAATTTCAGTATTTTATAATACATTGTTCAAGAATCTCAAGACTCAACTGTTCCGTGCCCACCTCAGCATACAACATATACAATCTAGCTTTACCTGAATACTGCCTAGAGGATGTTCCACTAATGGTTCATGATGTAGCACTTGCCATCTATATTTAATGTACTAGATTTGTTAATAGCATTTGATAATTGAGAGGAGTGTGTTGGACTCTTTCTAGCACCCCCCAGATAGTAAAGTACCACTTATAGTTCATGTTGTAGCTCTTGCCATCTGTATTTCCTGGCTAAGAGGAATGTGTTGAACTTTTTTGTAGCTCTTACATCAGTGCTGTCATGTGCTAACATCATGCTTGATTGTTCCTTTATCTTAGAAGTCCCCAAATGATTAAAGGTAATAATTTTCAAAAGAGAAATGTTATATTTAACTTTTATATTCATTCATTTTGATAATTATATGACCATGTGTTGGCTATTTGATTGTTTCTTGGGTTTTTTTTAAGTTGGCAGTGAATGCACATATGTAAAAAGCCCTCAATGCTACGTCACTGATACATTCTCACCAGTACATTACACTTTAAATGCTGTTAACCTGTTGGCATTGCTGCTTTGATCAGAATAATCAACCACCCTTTTAATAAACAGACTTTGTTGAAGGACAGTGCACATCAGTGTATGTCTACTTGAGTACTGTTGTTCTTCCAAATGTTACTCAGCTCTAAAAGTGTTTCTTAGACTGAAGTTTAAGTCATGCGTCAGAGGCGTATAACCAAACTCAAGGTGGAAGTCACTGACAGCTACAGACGATCCCAGGTTTGCACTGTGAACCCTTCCTCTGTTCCCATAAGGTTCACATTCAAAGCTTTTCATGTTTGGTGCAAAAATCTTCATACTTTAAAAAAAAAAAAAAGCAGGGAAAAAAGTGGTGCAAAGCAAAGAGATGCAAACCACCAGAACAACAAATGAGTCAAGATATATGCTTCTCATTCTCTTATCATGAAGAGATTTATACCTCAGTGGTGGTCCAGGTCCCTTTCCAATAATGGACAATGAGGAGAGTGGTGTTATTAACTGTAAACCCACAAATTGTAGCTACTGTGGGAATTCCAGACTTGATGGCAACTTACAGTAGACATGTTCTTAACAAAATGTCAGATGTTCTGACAGCATTGTACCAAAGGTTAGGATGGGGACAGACTGGGGACCAAACTGGAGATCAGGTCATTAAAATCAACATCCTTTCTTCTGTTTCTTATAACATTGTCATTCTCGTATAATTATTATAGTACTGATTATGCTCTTCAATTGTTAATAACTGGACATAATTAACTGTGGGTTGACAATGATTGATTTTGCATGTCATTTACATTGAAAATTAGACTAAGGCTTTCAGATGAATATAGCAATACATAATTATAGAGATTATAGATAATCAATACAGGAAGAGGTGAATAATAAAGTTCCTGGGAATACAGATGTGTATAAACAACATTATAGATGACATGACGTGACAGAATTTGGTATTGAAATGTAGGGTAGTTTTTAGCTTGCACTTGAATGTAGGAGCAAGTTTCCGACATGAAATGAAGGAAAAGCTTGGTCTCAAATCTCTGGAGGTACAGAAAAGTGAGTAGTCGAGCAGATACAGTATGATGATGAAAGCAGGTTTGCAGTTTGAGGAAGATCTGTGTGAGATTGTTAAGAGCCTTGTATGTGAACATAAGAACGGTGAACTGAATGAGGTACTTAACAGGAAGCCAGTGAAGGTTTTCTGGTGGTGTGACTAGGAATAAATGATAAGTCCTGCTGCAGCAGAGTCCTGACGCTTGTGAAGAGAAGCAGCATTAATACCACTAAGCTGCAGTAGTCCAGGAAGCCAGCAATGAAGGGATGAATAGTTTCAGATACAGACAGAGAGACACGTGGTCTGATTTTATCCATGTTCCACAGGTGAAAGATTTAGAAAAAGATTTAACAACAAAGCTCAATTGGGAATCAAATGAAGAACCATGGAGGAAGAGTAAATGAATCCGCTTTATTCAGAGTAGATTTGGAACCAATAAGGATGAGCTACAGGTCTTGTGGCTGATTAACAAGAGAAAGTTTATCCATCATTCAGTTTTTCATTTCAGACAGTGTAGTTAATGGGCTTAGCTTGTAGAAAAACTTCTGTAATATCTTCTTCTCCATAACGGTGAGAATCACATTTAAAATGATGTATGATCTCCAAGAGACTATGCAGTGTACATCAACGCGACAAAATGTAAAGTGTAAATATAAGCGGTCCAGCGACTGAACCTTGTGGAACTCGGAGTAGTAACTGCAGCAGAGGAACTATAACTAAAACATCCATCCATCCACTGTCTATTTCTTTATAGTGCACAATTTCAATTTATTACATGAACGTATTGAGAGAAAAAAATGAAATATAAAACTTTTGCACAGCATTTTATATTTTATTTCCAATATGTCAATGTTCTTTATTGGGTGTGTTATTGTCAGTAAAACACAATTTGACCATAAGACAACGTACGAAGGATAGTTTGTTTAAATAGAAGTATTTGTAGTGTTTTGTACAGTATCTTTAGTTTATTTCTATATTGAGGAGCAGTTGACTGTCCTGGATGCCCTCATTTCATGAAACAACAAAACCCTGATATTTTGATTGGATTTTGTTGCTACTTTCTTTACTTCAGACTTTTTCAGAGCCAGGCGCTATTCTGACAAAAATAAAAAAAAACAACTTTACAATCTCTTTTTGCTGCCTGTCAACACCTTGTTGTAGACTTTGCAAAGCCGAGAGTAAATCTACCAGAGACTTTGTTGAGGGGAAGTGCATTTCGTCTGCTTGAGATACTGTTTTCTGTCCAATAGGCACGCTGCTCTGAAGGTGTTGATTTATGAAGCTTTGGGTTGTAGGCAGAGGCCCATAACTGAGCTCATTGGGCAAGTCACAGACAATCACAGGTGTGCACTGTGAACCCCTTCTCTGTTCCCAGGAGATTCCCATTCAAAGCTCTTCATGCTTGGTGCAAAAAGCTTGGAAGCTTCGTAGTCTCAGAAGCAGATAAAACAAGCACAGAGTGAAGAGATGCAAGACACCAGACACAACAGATGAGCCAAGATACATGTTCCTCATACACTATCAGTGGTTTATCAACCTGGAAATAACAGGGTACACTTTTTTTAGAGATAGGTAAGACAGGTTGGAGGCAGCAATACACATGAGAGGAATTGATGTCTCCCATGGTTTCGGCGTGAAGCATTTCATGCTGCAGATCCTTTGTCTCAGCTGTATTCCAAAGAGACGTATGGATAGAGCAAACCAGGGGATATAGATTTTGAAAGACAAGAACAAAACAGGGAGAAGAACAGAGAGCAAGCTGACTGTTTTCCCCACACTGACTCTCCTGCTCGGTGCCTTGTGTCATATGGGGATTGGGAAACCAGGGACTAGATGTTTGTACAAAACTTGAGCTCAAAGATCCCTTTTTAAACAGTAGACACATGGATGCGCTTCGGTTACGAGACCGGAATGGGCGAAGCCAAGCAGAGGGAGGATAAACTGCACCATAACCTAAAGTAGAGAGAAAATACAAAAGGGAGATGAGAGTATCCCCACAAATGAATATTCATGGGCTTCAGCCTCAAATGAGACTCTCGTTTTTTCTCCGATAAGCCTAGCCAATTTCTCAGCCGTCCCCATGGCTGCTACGGAAACCTCCAGCCACTCCTGAGCACTAATCCTCCGCTTCCAGAGACTGCTGGGGGGTGAGCTTGCTATCTCTCCCTCTCTCTCACGCAGCCTTCAGGCCGAACTCTGTGTAATTTCATTAAGTATCAGCACATCGACTTGCTCAAGGAGGCACCAGCTCTAGAAATGATTTGCAGCAGCGTTTCATTCTGGCATCTCCATGGTGTTTGGGTGAAAAAGTAAGATGGTCTTTATGGCCTCTATACCACACCACCAGTTTATTTCTCCATCCATCCACTTTTCAAACTGCTTCATCCATTTTGGGTCATGTTAACGTTAAAGCCACCAGTTTAATGTGTAGGTGCCCTTTGTGCCTAAAAAACAGCTTTGACCCATTGAGGCATGAACTCCTCCAGACCTCTGAAGGTGCGCTGTGGTATCTAGCACCAAGACATTAGCAGCAGAACATGTACGTTGTACGGTTGAGCTTCTATGAATCAGACTATTCTGTCCAGCACATCACACAGATGTTCAGCTGGATTGAGATGTAGGGGATTTGAAGGCCTTGGGAATTTGCAGGTTTGTAGGTTCAAGTTCCAGCCTAAGCACCACTAAGGAACCCTTGAGCAAGGTATCGTCCTGCTACAAAGCTCCCCAAATGATGTTGATGGCTGTCTGCTTCCTAGCTGACTATGGGCCAAGGCACGGTTCTCCCTGGACAGGAGGCCAACCCACCTCAAGACAAGGATTCACCCACACACTCACATTCGACAAGTCTTTGGACAATGGGAGGAAACTGGAAAACCTGGAGGAAGCCTACACAAACATGAGGAAAACCAGGGATTGAACCAAGGACCTTCTTACTGTGTTTTGCTATTATTATGCTACCAACAGTTCCAAGAGGATATTCTAAGCGGAATATTCCCTGAACATTCATTTTCCATCACTGGATCTGCATTAATAAGCTTTTTATTGTCGCATGCACAGGCGCTATAGACTTATAGACTGAGTGCAGAGCTCCCACCTCAGTCTGCTTGATAGGAAGCGATGTCTCAACCCACACAGCAAACTGGCTGTGAGGGCTCTGGTGCGCTTTCTCTCCAGATCCACTCTGTAACCATGGCGACCGCATGCGCCATCATAGCGGTGATCCATTTTTGTGCGAGCTTTTCATTTCCAACGCATATCCTGCACAAAAGGGGGTTGGAGCAGAAGAAAGTGCTCATATTCCGCACCATGAAGGCCATGCTGCCTCCACTAACATCAAACCACACCTATAGGAGAAGTGATACAATTTCTGGTCCCCTTCAATCTTGGCTTATTTTGGTAGCAGACGAGTTTCACGCTTTTTAACAGAATGACGGGTCATCCCCTGAGAACCGAGGCTCATTATTCTGTTATTAATTAAAAATTAGGGAAAGTGTCTGTGTCATTAAGAACACACCCCATCACACAAAGTGCACCAGAGTGAAATGGGTCGTCTGCATTTAACCCATCGACATGTGGAGCAGAGGGCAGCTATCAACAGCACCCAGGGAGCAGTGTAGCAGTCCCCATTGTCCTACAGAACCCCACTGTCCTACAGAACCCTGCAGTCCTACAGGCCACAACTGTCCTACAGAACCCCACTGTCCTACAGAACCCCGCTGCCCTACAGAACCCCCGCTACCCGACAGAACCCCACTGTCCTACAGGCCACAACTGTCCTACAGGACCCCACTGTCCTACAGGACCCCACTGTCCTACAGGCCACAACTGTCCTACAGGCCACAACTGTCCTACAGGACCCCACTGTCCTACAGGACCCCACTGTCCTACAGAACCTTGCAGTCCTACAGAACCCCGCTGTCCTACAGAACCCCCGCTGCCCTACAGAACCCTGCAGTCCTACAGAACCCCGCTGTCCTACAGAACCCC
>JBBIGC010008155.1:0-10686 GCA_037576955.1 Lepidarchus adonis | reverse complement strand
AAAGAAAAAGCAGAAAAGGAAAGGCTAGCGAAAGAAAAAGCAGAAAAGGAAAGGCTAGCGAAAGAAAAAGCAGAAAAAGAGAGAGCAGAAAAGGAAAGGCTAGCAAAAGAAAAGGCAGAAAAAGAGAGAGCAGAAAAAGAAAGGCTAGCGAAAGAAAAAGCAGAAAAGGAAAGGCTAGCAAAGGAAAAGGCTGAGAAAGAAAGGCTAGCAAAGGAAAGGGCTGAGAAAGAAAGGTTAGCTAAAGAAAAGGCTGAGAAAGAACGAGCAGAAAAAGAAAGGCTAGCAAAGGAAAAGGCTGAGAAAGAAAGAGCAGAAAAAGAAAGGCTAGTGAAAGAAAAGGCAGAGAAAGAAAGGTTAGCTAAAGAAAAGGCAGAAAAGGAAAAACAGGCCAAGGAAAAGGACAAGGCCGAAAAAGAAAAGCCTGGCAAAAATAAAGAAGAGAAGAGCGAAAGACTGAAAGAGAACAAAGATGAAGAAAATAGTAACAAGGAGAAAGTATCAACAAGGGATCTCCTGAAATCTTCAATCAGGAAAAACAGGAAATGAAAAGTTTTGTTAAGGAATATATATGAAGACATGTAAGGTTTGATCAAACATGTTTAAAATGAAGCAAGTACATTTTAGGCAGTCCTGGCTTTAACCTAATTAAACCTCACATAGACCAAATTTGGTCTGGTGAATGATTTTTATTACTTCTAAGATGACCTGACTCTTAGACCATGTATTGGACCTGTAGACCTAAGGTAGTAAAATACAGTGTCGGTCCCACTTATGTTCAGGTCCTGGGTTTAGGCTTGAGCTGGTGTCTGCATTCTCATAGCCTGTTTTGATTGGACTACATAACCTTGGTAATAGCCTTTTGGGGGCAGTTGAATGGTGCTATCCAACTTGATAAAAATATATGTTATGTATATATACAAATACAATTATAATTTAATATTTTTGATTATTGTTGTGATGAAATGCTTTGTGTTTCATCTTTCAAGAATGACACCCTGTCTTGAGTCAGGTTCTTCTAAATGTAATGGTTCTGTGATGCTTTTTTAGTAGTGCCATCTTATCTAGTCTGGTTAAAGAGTGAAGGGCAGATTTTAAAATTAAATGAACTGTTCTTTTACAAAAATGATCAGTATCTTAGTATAATTTATTTGATCATTTACTTGATGAACATCATATTGAACCTACTCCTGTTTTCCTAACAGCCAAAATCTGTTCTTGATAGTATATTATTACATTTCATATTTAGAGTTTCTCCTTATATTTGCTGATGTTTTACTTGATGGAACTTGGATATCCTTTCCTGTAACGGCACCTTAGGTGCTTATTTTGACTAAGGCAGCAGTAAACTCTGTTATAGACTTGAGTCAGACTTGTCTCAACAAAATGACATTTGACTTTGACTTGAACACAGGATGGCTTGAGCTTTTTGTGTTATGACTGAAAAGGACTAAAGACTCACAGAAGAAGTAAATATGGAGGAGTGTTTTTCATGAAAATAGATGTGTTTCCTAGCACTGACCTTAGTTTTACTTTTGACTGTTTTTTTTTTTTTTTCTTTTTTAAAGTGAACTGTAAAAGTTTCAGTGAATCATACACACGATTCACCTGATTTATTTTTGTGGTTACACTTATCCAGAGGTTACAATGCTGTGCTTCTTTTATTTCAGAGGACAAAGTTAGATAAGCATGAGTATTTAGGCCTCCATAAGCTTGATATTCAGAGTATCAGTAATCCCTCAGTCAGCACAAACCCTGGTGTAGTAATTTTCCAAGCTGATATCTGTTTTCCTCATTGTAGATTTATAATACCGAGATTGTTGATGGGCCAGCTGAAGATTAAGTAGGGGCTCAAAACGTGCCCACAAATTCATTTGATCAACCACTGTGTCATCTTCAGCTGTGAAGTTCAATAGAACTATGATTGTACAATGCCGATTTTTTATTAATGTTCTTGATGTTACTGTTTGCTTATATAATTCTCTGTCATGATTGTACAAGTACAATGGATATAGTCCTACATGTTAATTTATCATATACCATTTAAATGAGCTGTATTACTGCTACTATTGTTTTTGTTAAAGAATGCATGCTGACTTGTTAAGAATGCAAATTGGACTTGAATCTTACTGTGGTCCTTGAAAGTTTGTGAACCCCTATGAATTTTCTGTTTTTCTACATAAATATGACTTAATTATCAGACATACCCACAGGTTCAAAATTAGATAAAGAGAACCCAAAAAGAAATTACCCAAAAATGTTACACTGGGCAATGATTTATTGAGAAATAATGATGCAAAGTCCATTATTTGTGAGTGTCAAGGTATGTGAGGCTCTGCATTCTGTATTGGGTGTAAACCCCTTGTGCAGCAATAACTGAAACCAAATATTTCCAATAATTATAAGCATTGAGGAATTTTCAGGTTCAGCTGTGTGATGTTGCCGGGCTTTCACACCATAAGCTGCTCGCCCAAATCCTTCCATAATATTTCATAGCTAAGGTTAGGATTTTTACTACTTTCTATACCATATTTTTGGTTGAACCACTTATAATGTGTGTAATTTCTTTTGAGGTTTAATTCTTTGGTGAGTTGTCCTGAAATTTTCCTTTTAGTTAATTAATTGTTCCATCAAGGATTGCAGATACAGCAAAACGGGTCCAAACCATAATACTAGAGCCACTGTGGGTAGTGGTTTTCTTTTTTCAAAACTTAACACATCACTTAAGAAGAAAAAGAAATTGTTCTCATCCATGCACATAACATTTGGCCATTAGCTTTGTGGCTTGTCTATGTAATATTTAGCTAACATAAGCCAGAAATATTATTTTTGGAGAAAACTGGCTTTAATTTTTCTACACTATAATGGACACTATTGTTGTTTGATATTCACTTGTTTGTGGATTCATTAGCCAATGTGAGATGTTTTTAGTTGCTTAGATGTAACCATGATTTCCTTAGTTTCCTCACAGACTATTACACACTTTGCTTCTAAAGTAATAGCCATGTGAAAAAATTTGGACACCTCAATAAATATTCAGTTCTTTATTAAGAAATGTTCACATGTAAATGTCTAATCTTGTTCTTATTTATCTCTGGAACAGAAGGTGGTTTAATTGCAAAATTAAATAAAAAAAAAACACCTTGATTTATTCATTAAACAAAAGATCATCAGTCTGAAGAATGTTTGCCCCACTCTTTAATGCAGAATTTCTTAAGCTGTGAGATGGTTGAGGGATTTCTTGCATGATTCGCCCATTTCAAGTCACCCAACGACATCTCAATGGGATTTAGATCTGGGCTTTACTCTGCCATTCTAGGACTCTCCATTTCTTAGTTTTCAGACAGAATTGGTGGATTTAGTGGTATGTTTTAGGTCGTTGTTGTGTTGCAAGGTCCAGTTCTACTTCAG
This sequence comes from Lepidarchus adonis, assembly GCA_037576955.1. Taxonomy (NCBI): domain Eukaryota; kingdom Metazoa; phylum Chordata; class Actinopteri; order Characiformes; family Lepidarchidae; genus Lepidarchus; species Lepidarchus adonis. Next base: position 7,278 of record JBBIGC010008155.1, on the reverse strand, counting down.
CTTTAATGTTCTTACAGATGGTCTCACATGTTCCTTAAGCACCCTCTGATACATGGTATCATCAGAATTCATCATGGATACTTTGATGGTCCAGGTCCTGCTGCAGCAATGCATCTCCAAACCATGACATTTCCATCTCTATGCTTCACAGTTGGTATGAGGATCTTTTCCTGGAATGCTGTATTTGATTTATGCCAGACGTGTCCTCTTTTCTGGTGTCCAAATCATTCAATTTTAGACTCATTTGTTCAAAGAACATTATTCCAGAAGTCCTGGTGTTTGTCCACAATGTCTCTGGGGAAACTTCAGTCTGACCTTGATTTAAAAATTAAAGTTAAAATTGTAGAGGCATGTACTTTCAAATCAACAAGTCTGCTGTAGGTGCCGTGATTATATATTTTTTGAGATCTTTATAGATCCCTTACCAAACTTATAAGCTGCTACAATCTTCTTTCTGAAGGCCTCAGACAGCTCTTTTGATCTCAAAATTATGTTTACTCTTGCTTCAGTAGCCATCAAACTAAATGTCTGAAGTTTAAATATTGCAAACCTCCTTTAAAATGCTGAGAAACGATGTTCTAATCATGTGCATCCAATGTGCTACACTTATGTGTGATTTGAGCCATTTTATTTGTGAATAAAGGTGGGGGAGTTTTTCATTTATTTCTCACCAGAAATCACATTTTTCAATCACAATTACATTTTACAAAAGATTTTGAAAAGTATTTTCTTCAATTTTAATTATTTAGTTTAGTATTACTGGAATCTCCCAGAATTGTTAAAACTGAGATTAAATATCCATCTGTTGAATAATTACAAAAACACACACACTTTCACAGGGTGTCCTAATTTTTCACATGACTGTATTTGTATGCCGCGCACTCTTTGGTAGGGTAACCATGGTCTTACATTCTTGAATTTCCTCCAGTTGTACACAATCTGTTTGTCTGTGGTTTGGTAAATTTCTTTCCAGCCTTAGAATTAACAACACTTTTTTTCAGAGGACCACAAAAGTTTCCTTTGTTTGTGCCATGATTCAATTCCATAAACTTGTGTTGTGAAGCTCAGATCATCTCACTGATTGAAAACACCAGATTCTAATTTTATCTTTAAACTAACTACTAATCTGAGCGGTTAACTTACTTGTTATCAATCACAGACGTTATACTTTGGATCATGCTGTGCTTCTCAGTAAATAGACACGTAAAATTACTCTCATTTCTTTATTTGTCATTTCTTTATTTACTTAAAGGATGTGTATGAAAGTGGTGTTGTCTTAAGTCATATTTATGCATACATGAAGGAAATTCTGATGGGTTCACAAACCACTGTACTTGTTAATATAGTGTGCGAGCCATCTGTGCCATTCGTGTGCAATCAAAATTGTGAACTTTTGTGTTTATTTGGCACAGTTAATGAAAAAAGAATTATGTAAACTATTGTTTGCACTAGGGGCTAAATGACCCATTGTGTACACACGCACACGCACACGCACACACACACACACACACACACCACACACACACACACACACACACACACACACACACACACACACACACACACACACACAAACATGTATATACACACACAGTGGAGCAAAAAAGTATTTGGCAGCCACCAATTCTGCAAGTTGTCCCACTTAAAAAGATGAGAGTCTGTAATGTTAATCATTGATACACTTCAACTGTGTACACAGTCAACCTGTCCCCACCTTCAAACAGTTAGACTCCAACCACCACCATGGCCAAGACCAGAGTGCTGTCTAACAACCCCAGGAACAAGATTGTACACCTGCACAAGATTGGGACGAGCCAATCTACAATAGGCAAGCAGCTCGGTAAGATCAACTGTTGGAGCAATTATTCGAAAATGCAACACAAGATCACTGACAATCTCCCTCGACTTCACCTCACCTCGTGGGGTACAAATGATCTCGAGAACGGTGAGGAAATAGCACGAGGGGAACTGGTCAATTACCTAAAGACATCTAGGACCACAGTAACAAAGGTTACTATTAGTAACACAATATGTCATCATGGATTAAAATCCTGCTTAAGCAAGCACATGTCCAGGCCCATCTAAAGTTTGCCAGAGACCATCTGGATGATCCAGAGGAGGATTGGGAGAACGTCATGTGGTCAGATGAGACCAAAATGGAACACTTTGGTAGAAACATCACTCACTGTGTTTGAGGGGGAAGAAAGCTGAGTTACATCCCAAGAACACCATACCCACTATGAAGCATGGGGGTGGAAACATTATGCTTTGGGTCTGCTTTTCTGCAACGAGGACAGAACGACCAATTCATATTAAGGAAAGGATAATTGGTCATTTATCATACGATTTGGAGAAAAAACCTTCTTCTATCAGCATTGAAGTTGAAACATGGCTGGATCTTCCAGCATGACCATTATCCCAAACACATCACCCGGGCAACGAAGGAGTGGCTATGTAAAACACATTTCAAGGTTCTGGAGTGGCCTAGCCAGTCTCAGGACCTCAATCCAACAGAGAATCTGTGGAAGGAATTGAAAATCTGTGTTGCCCAGTGACGGCCCCAAAACATCACAGCTACAGAAGATCTGCAGTATTGAGGTGAACTTTTGTTATTGACCAAATATTTTTTTCTGCATCATTATCCACATTTTATTTTAAATCATTCAGTTTGATTTCCTGGATTTTTTACAATCTGTCTCTCAAAGTAAATGTATCAATGATGAACATTACAGATCTCTCTCATCTTTTTAAGTGGGACAACTTGCAGAATTGGTGGCTGCCAAATACTTTTTTGCTCCACTGTATATATAATTATTATATGATATTGGGATTGAATATCCCTTTCAGATTGAAGGAACTTTTTTTTTATAGATTTTAGAGCCACCGGAGGAAGTTCTTCCTTTTTTGTTTGTCCCCAGTGCAGGAACTATATTATAGTTCTTACAATGCTGTTTCAAGGAGCTTTTTTAGCTCCTGCTTTAGGCTAGATACTTTCTCGCATGAGTGGAAACATGAGAGTGAACAGTAACCGGTCCAGGTGAAAGTGTAAGGATAGCCATTTTTATGTTTAACATGTGAACACCCATGTTAACAGCAGCAAAAAAAAAGAAGGAAAACACAGAAAAACAGGCCGACTGTGAAATCCAAGCCGATATGCAACATGAAATACAGCATGGTTTTTATGTGTTTAAATGCTCTGAACAAGGTGTTCTCCATCTTCTCCCATGTGGTCACCATACTAGCCATCGGTCAGCTTTCTTTATTAATTCTACTGATTGTGAGTAAGCAACAGTAAAAACACCCTTGAAATTGTGTCATTCTTAGGGGAGTATCTCAGTTGGTAATTCCTCTCAGGGTGTCCCTAGAATTTCTTAGTCAGAAAGCATGTTTTGAGGTCCTGCAGAATTATTAGTATCTGAAGAAATATTGCCCATGCAGAATGAATATGTTTAATATGGTAACAAACACCTCACTGTGTTTTTGAGTAGAACTATTCATTTTATAGAGATACTAAACTTTTGGCTGGTGTCTAATGAAAGTTTTTTGTTGTTGAAGTTTTTAATTGTAATCATATTAAAATATATATTTTATCTTAGCTCCTTAAAATTGATATTGTGATATTGGTAACTAAATGTTCATACTATTTTGACCATACTTTGTATATGAATATCTTGAAGTATGAATTATGAATATCTATAGCTTACATCTTATAAATAGAATGTAGGTAAGACAGTATTTGGTGAAATATGAAGATGATGGTAGTCTCTAATAAATTTCAACTTTCTTTAATAAAATATATTTGCATCAAGTTGATAAAAGCCCAGACTTTTTTTCATTTGTGTGGATGTGAAGTGTGTGAGTTGCATCCTTTTTGATTAGTCTGTGTATTTGATGGCCCACTAAGATTTGCCCTAGTCAATCATGCAGCTTTTTTGTTTGTGACTGTATATAAGTCTACACGTTTTGTGTTTATCATTGACTGGTCTGTGAAGTTACAGTTGTGCTCATAAGTTTACATATCCTGACAGAATTTATGATTTCTTGGCCATTTGTCAGAGAATATGAATGATAACACAAAAACATTTATTTTACTCCTGGTTAGTATTTGGCTGAAGCCATGTATTGTTAAACAACTGTGTTTACTCTTTAAATCATAATGACAACAACAACAAAAGTTTACTTACCCTGATGATTTGGCCTGATAACATGCACACAACTTCATACAAACATGTTTGAATGGCTATTAAAGGAACCGTCTTCACCTGTGATCTGTTTGCTTGTAATTTGTGGGTGTGCATAAAAGGTCAATGAGTTTCTGGACTCCTGACAGAGCCTTGCATCTTTCATCCAGTGCTGCACTGATGATTTTTGGATTCTAAGTTATGGGGAAAGCAAAATAATTGCCAATGGATCTGTGGGAAAAGGTAGTTAAACTCTATAAAACAGGAAAGAGATATTAGAAAATATAAAAAGGAATTGATAATGCCAATCAGCAGTGTTCAAATTTTAATTAAGAAGTGGAAAATTAAGGTTTCTGTTGAAACCAAACCACGGTCAGTAAGATCAACTAAAATTTCAGTGACAACTGCCTAGAAAATAACTCCGGGGAGATCCTCAAACGTGCAGTTCATGCAAGACAGCCCAATAATTTATAGGAACTGGAGGCTTTTTGCAGCAAGGACAAGCAGCTTTACTATCTGAGAAGATAAAGAGCCTCATCTATAACTATCACAAAAGACTTCAAGCTGTCATTGATGTTAAAGGGAACAATACACAGTATTAAGAACTGGGGTGTGTAAACTTTTGATCAGGGTCATTTGGGTAGTTTGTGTTGTGATTATTATTTAGGAGTAAATACAGTTGATTGATAATAAATGGCTTCAACCAAACACTAACCATGAGTGAAAGAAAAGCTTTTGTGTTATCATTCATATTCTCTGAAAAATGGATAAGAAATCATAAATTCTGTCAGGGTATGTAAACTTATGAGCACAACTGTATAATTGATCTGCCCATGCTCCACCAACAAAATGCATTTTTTCATTGCACCCATTGGGAAGAATCCCATTCAATCCAATAAGAAATTGAATCACATGTTTTAATTAGATGATTAGATAATTAACTGACCTTATCTTCACTACATTACAAAATAAATAATCATCACCCACTATATTCTGACAATGATGTATGCATTCAATGGCCACTTAATTAGGTACACCTAGCTAGTACCTGGTTGGACCTTCTTATTTGGTACAGTTAATTTTTAAAAAATTATGTAAACTATTGTTTGCACTAGGGGATAAATGACCCATTGTGTACACACACACACATACACACACACACACACACACACACACACACATGTATATACACACACAGTGGAGCAAAAAAGTATTTGGCAGCCACCGATTCTGCAAGTTGCCCTACTTAAAAAGATCTCCTTAATTCTTTGTGGAATATATTTAACAAGGTGTTGGAAACATTTGTTGGCTGCACGTTCATGCAAGTCTCCCGTTCCACCACATCCCAATGGTGCTCTATTAGATTGAGTTCTGGTGACTGTGGAAGCCACTGGAGAACAGTGAATGTCATGTCATGTTCAAGAAACCAGTTTGAGATGAGCTTTGCCATATGGGGCATTTTCCTGCTGGAAGACAGGTAAACTGTGGTCATAAAGAAATGGATGTGGTCAGTAACAAAGCAACAATACTCCAGTAGGCTGTGGTGTTTAAACACTGCTCATTTAGGACTAATGGGCTCAAAGTGTGCCAAGAAAATGTACCTCACACCATTACACAACCACCAGTCTGAACTGTTGTCACAAGGCAGGATGTATGGATCCGTGCTTTCATGCTGTTTATGCCAAATTCTGATGCTGCTTATCTGAATGTCACAGCTGAAATCAAGACTCCTCAAACCAGGCAACGTTTTTCCAAAATTTTATTGTCCAGATTTGATGTGCAAATTGTAGCCTCAGTTTCCTGTTCTTAGCTGAAAGGATTGGTAGTTGGTATTCTTATTAATTGTATTACACATGTTGCACATAAATATAAGTAACTACTGTTTTTAATGAAGCAATATGATGACTTTTTTACAGATGTATTCCAGCATCAAATAAACATTCTAATAATTCATGATAAATTAATCTTTAATTATCATTCTTAAATATTGGTCAAATAAAAAGATATGTCTAGCAGTGTTCATTTTCCCAGCAAATTAGATGTAGATGTTTCCAATATCATTGTGGATCACCATGGGAATTTTGCCACTAACAGGTCCTACAAAACAATGCATGGGTAGATCAACTGAGCATCCAGGTCATAAAAATGAAGGTATAAAGGTAACATTGAAACAACAGTTGAGGGTTATTTTTTTATTTTCTTGAAAACCACATACAGGGATAAAGGAGAGAACTGTTACAGTGGAAGCTGAGGAAACCCCTGACACAATAGCAGGTAAGGCCACAGCCACAATGAAATCTCACCTGCAATCAGTTATGAAACTAATCCAGAAGACAAAGAAGGTCATCAGATTTTCTCATATATGTACAGAATAGATCAAACGGAATTTGTTACAATTTAATGAATAACCATTAAATTTTGTGTAGCCATCCTAAATGGTGTTTCTAATGTAAACAATATCACACTGCAAAAAAAGCTAATAATGTATGACAAATTTGTCATGTTTGATATTGTTGTACAACTGTATATGCTGTAATGTATGCATGCTTATGTATTATACTGTTTTGTGTAGTTCCTGTCCTACAGCGCCTGCTGTAACTCATTGTTTGACCACATCCTCAGTCAGCTTTGTTAGGGTGGGGAATAAAAATGGTTATGCTTATAGGGTTCACAGTTTGATCAGGTTTTTCAGGGTTTTTTTTTTAATAACCACATTTTTTAAAAATACAATTATGTCAAATTTCAAATAAAGGGCTTCTAGAAAATGGCTAAATAAACACAATTTGCCAAGCTTAGTAATTGCTCGTGTGGCAGTTGGGTGTTGTAAGGTGTTACATTTGTAAGGTGCCTAATTTTTCATCAAGAATGCCCTAATGTTTCTGTTTTCAGACATGTCAAACAACATAAAGATAGAAGAAAGCGATGGAGAAGAGATCCCAAGAGTAAAAAGTGAAATGAACAATGAAGAGAATGATGAAGGGCCTCAATCTGTCCCTGTTGCTTCTTTTAGTGAAGGTATGTTACCTGTGTGTGTGTGTGTGTGTGTGTGTGTGTGTGTGTGTGTGTGTGTGTGTGTGTGTGTGTGTGTGTGTGTGTG
>JBBIGC010008147.1:0-13412 GCA_037576955.1 Lepidarchus adonis | reverse complement strand
ACGTAGGTGTGCTCTCAAGATCTGTAGAAGGCAATCTAATGTCTACTGAAGCACACACACACACACACACACACACACACACACACACACACACACACACACACACACACTTACTGTGATCTTTCTATCAGTGGGGGCTAATACATTTCCTCTTACACTGGAGTGAAGTCTTAACCCTGACTGGAGCACACACGATACCCCCTCAACACACACACGTGCACACACACACAGCAGGCTGTTAATGCAGGCCTGTCATTGCCAGACACTGTTGGTGATAAAAGCAGGCCGCTCATTTTAGCTGCCTATAAAAATCTGCACAGAGGCAGCAGCTCTTAACCACTTACTACTACATTTAGCAGTTAGTGGTTGTTGCTACCCTGTGTGCTTATAACATGGGCATTGGATTGGAACTTAGCCCTTGATTTACAAATGCATGTGATCCCAAAGAGGAGCTGGTGTTGTACAATACGTTAATGCTGCTCTAATAGAACACAGTGCACCGCAGTCAGAGCTGTTTCGGCAACATGCTCAATATTAGGCAGTTGGTCTTAATGTTATGGCTGATTGGTGTACATTCTTTATCGGCACATTTAAGTCTCCACCTTTCTTACTATTTCTGATATTTCGATGTAAATAACTCCTGCTCTTACAGGTGCAAATATGTGTGGAGCAAGTTGTAGTTTCCACACAGTATTTCCACTCATTTCTTTGACCTTCAAGCCAGAGATGATTTTGGGTAATTGAGGTCCCGTCAGATGTATTCTTAGGTGAACACAGCTCGTCTTCTGCTCTGAACACACTGTTCCAGCGCACAGGCACGGTGTGGAAAGCTAGATAGTATTCTTGCTTGGATTATCATTTTAGATTGCGTTTCATGAGATAACAGGGAGAACAAACCCTTTTTTAACCCTGAGATATTCCTCCGTCGTCCTTTTACCTCTTTAGCTTTCATAAACAGTTTATTTCTGTGTGGCCAACCTCCGCAGCAAATTCCCTTCTGTACCACAAATTAACACAGTGACACGGACGCCAAGACTGAGGATTTTGTGCATGTGTTGCTGCTAAGCTTTGTGAGTAAAGCCTTTTGGGTATGGGGGAATTTCCTCTCCGGCCGAGCGAGGCTCATTTCTAAAGCCCTTGTTCTTCTGTGGCTTGCTGTTGATTGAACTTTGAATCAGCTCTTTGATGACCCCATGAGCGACAACATCTTTTTCCATTGAACATAGTACATTTACCTGATTCAGACATTACAGCATTCCCACATAAATAAAATCATTACCAACACAACTATGAAATGAAAGTTAATACATAAAAGGCCCAAACTATGTCTTTATGCTGTAATTCATTCTTAGTTGACCTGACAAGTGCAGAGATCTGGAAAACCCTTCCAACATGTTTTATGTAGAACTGGATTCTCCATAAAACTGCTGCACAGGCCTGTTCATTTTCCAAATTGATAGATCAATCAAAAGAAAAACAAAGATTAAAGATTTGAACACATATACACTGATTAGCCACAACATTAAGACCACCTTCCTAATATTGAGCAGGTCCCTCATGTTGCTGAAACAGTTCTGACTGTGCTGCACTGTGTTCTGACCCCTTTCTAACAGAGCAGCATTAACATTCTGTACAACAGGATCCTCTTTGGGTTTCAGACCAGATGGCCTAGCTTTCAGTCACCACATGCATCAGTGAGCTTTGGGTGCACATGATCCTGTGGTAGGTACTAACTACCACAGCCCTGGAACACTCCACAAGACCTGCTGTTCTGGAGATTGATGTTTGTGAGTGTCGATTTCTTTAAGGAGACGTCAGGTCACCAGCTAAGTTTCAAAGGTTGTATTAGACAGAGAGAAAAATTAGTTACAAGTTAAAAGTTTTGTGGAAAGCAAAATTCTCCTGTAGGTGGGATCCCAAACAGAAAGAGAGAGAGAGAGATAAAAAGAGAGAACCGAGGCATCCAAATGGATTTTAAAGTCTGAGCAGACTAGGTGTGTGATGGGTGTGTGATAGGCGTGTGATAGGCGTGTGATGGGCGTGTGATGGGCATATGATGGGCATGTGATGGGCATGTGATGGGCTTGTGATGGACATGTGATGGATATATGATAGGCTTGTGATGGGCAATTGATGGGCGTGTGATGGGCATATGATAGGCTTGTGATGGGCATATGATAGGCTTGTGATGGGCATATGATAGGCTTGTGATGGGCGTGTGATGGGCATATGATAGGCTTGTGATGGGCATATGATGGGCCTGTGATGGGCGTGTGATGGGCGTGTGAGGGGCATTGTCACCCATCACCAGTTTTAACCAGATTTAGTTAGAGCCAAAGAGTCTGGATGACTCAACAGTTTGGATATGACGCATGTCTAAATGATGTGAGTAAATCGAGATGATACTCTTTTTTGTCCTTGAAAGCCAGGAACAAAACGTTTTGTTTAAGATAACAAGCTTTTGGAGAATGAGAACAGCTTACAGTGAGTCAGCTTTATAATGTGTCAGAGGGTCTTACATGTTTTGTGACTGCTTTACCAGTTCTGTGACCCTAGAAACACCAACACAACATACTTTAGTCATTACAATAAGGTTCTCCTGCTTCCAGGAGTTCGACTTCAGGAACTGACTGTTCATTTGCTGCCCACCCCCCTGACAGGTGACTTTGTAATGAAATAACTAGAGAGCCAATGTTACTATCTTCACCTGGCAGTGGTCTTAATGTTATGGGTGATAGGTATATAGCCTGCCGCAGTATTCCAGTCACTGCAGACAGCCAATCATGAAACCAAGGCCAAGTGCAAGTAAATGAACCGTGCAAGAAAGCTTACATAAGATTATAACAACAAAATGTAATATTTTACATAGCCAGTGTTTACTTTAGTTTAGTTGATCCACTTTTATGTGGGAGGTCACTGAGGTACCATCCCCTCTTCACTGCCCCCAGGCTCTGGGAAAGCTGCCCTCTGTTCCACATGTGGCCCTGTGATTGGTTAAATGGAGAGGTCACATTTCATTGTGGTGGACTATGCGTGATGGTGTGTGTTTCATTTTCACTTTTCTTTGATGCTTGCCCTTCTTTCATTTTTTGTGCATCTAGTTAATCAACAACTGCCTAAAATATTGCCTAAACAAACCAGTTCACATTTTCTTGCCGTATATGAAGTGTGAATACATTTACTGCATGGTATGTTCCTTCAGCTAGTACGCTTGATGTAGATTCAAGTTTGCGATTAGTTGTTTTATGGGGCGAGTTGCTAAATCACTCTCTGAACCATATTTTGGGGTTCCCCAAAGAAGCCTGGAGCAATAGCTTTGTGATTTAAGACACTGTAAGCCTGGACCAAATTCAGCCGAGTGAGGTAGAATAATCCTCTGTCTTCACCCGTCCCAAACCCACGGTGGAGGGCTTGATTTGCTTTCTCTTCCTTTCTGGAAATACCATTTTAGCGTTGAATAAAATTCCTGAAACACACAGCAAGTATCAAATCAAAGAGCAGTTATTAAACATATTCTTTCACTTTATGCTTCAATGTCATATTTAAAAGATTTAGTTTGTTTTGGTCGTTGTTATATTTGCTTAACGAGCTAATTATCATCAAAAATCAATTAATTACTACAATCTTTTTGCAGGTCATATGCTGTGTGCAATTTGATTGGCTGATTGATTTGGGATTGTTTTTCTACAGATTTTAAAGTCAAACGAACTAACACCTCAGGAGCAAAGAAGCTCTGCATGGTCTTGTTTATTAGCAGGTTTTGTTATTCCACTATTCCACAATGAATTAGAACAGAACAGGTGTTACCAATGTCTCGCTTTGGCCAATCACAGAAGACTATTCACTTCATAGATAATCACTGTAGATTCATGCTGGATTAAAAACACTCCTCAGTTGTTACTTTGCAAACACTTTAGATTCACACTGGATTAAAATGACACCACAATTATTAGTCAGACTGCAAAAACTGTACACATTGTAAATTAATACGTGATTAAAATTAGACCCTGGTTATTAATGTCAGGCTGTAAACGGGGGGATACATTCATACTGCATTAAAATCACTCCTCAGTTATTAGTTTCAGATACTGCAGATTCATACTCGATTAAAATCCTTTTCAGTTATTACTATCAGACATGTAAATGCTGAAAATACTGCCATTTCTTACCGGATTAAAACGACACAGCACTTATTACTGTCAGACTGTAAGCACTACTTGCTGATACATACTGGATTAAAGGAGAATAGATTAATCCATTCGCTTGTAAATGTCACATTATGTTTGATAAACCTGACAGTTTCAAGTGGCACTTTCAGGCTTTCAAGTGCCACTCAATATTTCCCGTACTGGATGCAGGTCTAATTGTTTGTTTTACTTTTCCAGGCTGTGCCGAGTGAGTCCCAGAGCGCCTACTTTCTGCCTGAATTCGCACTGTCTCCACAAGGAAGCTTTTTAGAGGACACGACAGGGGAGCAGTACCTTACTTACCGCTATGATGATCAGGTTAGCATCATAAACACATTGTAGTGTGATCTTCACACACATTTCCTCTTGTTTATCTCTGCAACTGGCATCTGCCTGGCATTAATTAAGCACTAGCAAGCGTTTCTGTGCTTTAACAAGGTGTCAGTGTCAGTCAAAAACTTTATTCCAGTCAGCTTTACTTAGATATGCCAGGATTTACAGAGCACGCTAACAGGCTAATATCATGGTTTTTCTTTCCCATTCGCAAGTGTGATAAAATAATAAATAAGCTAAATGTGCCCTTGATGTCGACATAAGGAAAATAACTAGCACATCATGGTCTTCAGACCATCTGTGTTTATAGTTCATGCACTCTTTTATAATGCGTTATCTGTTTTAACCCACTTTGGTCAGCATTTCCATGGTCATCTTCACTGATCAACCATAGCATTAAGACCACCATTGAGTAGGTCCCTCATCATGCTGCTGAAACAATTTGTGTTCTGACCCCTCCCCACATGGAAATTGAGTCTCTGATCCACAAGTTCTCCTTCCTTGTATTACTTTTGGTAGGAACCAACTACTGGAACACTCTACAGGACCTGCTGTTCTGAAGATGCTTTAGCCATCAAAATATGTTCAAGTTTGTAGGCTTCTGTTTCAAGCATATCAACCTCAAGAACTGACTGTTCACTTGCTGCCTAATATATCCCACCCCCCTGACAGGTGTAATGAAATAACTAGGGAGTCAATTTTACTGACGTCACCTGTCGGTGGTGTGTATTTCTCCCAGTCACACAGCATTTTGAACAAGGCACAATACTGGGCAGCCATTTTAGAACAGAGGTCATTTACATATCCGTCTTAAAGGCACAGAAACAGTTTTGAAGAGAGGCTGGAAAATGGTGTAAAAATGAACATGACATAAAACCATTCACACATAGGTAAAGCCAATAATAATATTTTGGAAAAATGAAGGATACGAGTTAAAGGTGGTATAAAGGCAGATGTTCTTGGCCACATAACTCAACAACATGAGGTTTTCTGTATAAAAGAAGTCATAGAGTTTCTGTATTTGCTTCTTTTATTTTACTTTATTAACAACAACAGCAACAACAGCAACAGTGTCTCCCCAGTGTGAGTGAATGAAAGGCCTATTGAAGGATGCCTGTGGACGGCTCAGTTTTATCTAGGCTTGCGTCTGTCTATGAATTTCAGATATGCAGCGAGGGGAATAGTGAATGAAGTCGAGTGATAAAAGGTTGGATTCAATATGTCTGCTAGATTTTGTCAGCACACTGGAATGAATGTTCTCACAGAAATAAGTGGGTAAGAAGTGGCTTATTTGGAACTGATTTAGTAAATAATCTATATTTTACCCCCGTTATGCCATCGGCCCTTCATACTGAACACTTCATCATCCCTGCACCATGTTTTTCAAATGTACTACTTTTATGGAACTTCAGCCATAGCATTAAGACCACCTGTCTTATCCTGAGCTGGTCTGCTGATGCTGCTAAAACAGCTTCTATCAGAATCAACTTTAACATTTTGTACAACAGGAGCTTTGGGATGAGACCAGATGGGCTACCCTTCACTTTCCATGCACATCAGTGAGCCTTAGGTGCCCATGACTCTGTGGTTCTTCCTTGGATCACTAACTACTGCAGACCTGGAACACTCCACAAGACCTGCTGTTCTGGAGATGTTCTAGCCATCACAATAAAATCCTCAGATCCTAGCACTCCTGCTTCCAGCACATCAACTTCAAGAACTGACTGTTCACTCACTGTATTCTATATCTCCCCTGACAGATACCACTGATGCAAGATGGCAGTTCACTTGTGGGTAGTTATTATGTTGTTGGTGTAAATTAACATTCATTAACCCCTTAAATGCCCAGACTTAACACATCCTAGAGGATTTAATTCAATATATACATTGCATACTATGTTAGACATATTGCATTCTTCAGTAATTGGAGTGAATAATGTGAATCTGACTTTAAGGGGTAAATTTTTTTATTCTATCCGTAAGAATAGATACAATGTTGTTGTTATGACAATTTTGATATACATTTAGGCCTACATATAGAATGATACTGAAATGCATTTCTGGCTTCACTGACAGTAATGTGCCTTGAAATATGTGAGAGAGTTTTCTTAAGCAGGGAGATGCTGTTCTTCCATGACATTAGCTTTGGCTAATGAAAGAACTCAGTGGAGCTTAATATTTAGTTCACTTAATTTCGCAGTTTCTTGCAAAGAACGGGAAATTTAGCTTCATTTCAGTTCATATTCGTCATTAAAATCAGGAAAGTAGTGCAGGAAAGTCTTACTGCATATGTTGCCATGGTAGTTTAGCCCATAAAAACTCATTGACTTACATGAGGAAATCCAGGATTTCACTTAAACTGAGCTTTAAGTGAACTTCCAAGTATCCTGCTTCCCAGATCTCTTTATGAGGATCCTTTCACATCCTTGCTGCACAGAGGGCTGTTGCTGGTCATGTGAGTTTCCTAACCATATATATATATATATATATATATATGGATATACAATATGAATTCATAATTCATCATTATTCATATTATGGTAACACTCCCCCTTTGGCTCCATGCGTCTCAGAAATAGTGAGGTGGCTCTGGCTACACAGTAAGTCACCTTAATGATGATACTGGTGTTTTGTTACAGGCCTAAGTAATGCAGCAGTCTCAGCTCAACACTTATATATGTGTAAAAATGAGAACAACATTGACTAATCCAATTTCATCCCATCCAATCCATTTCCTTCCCGTCCAATCTCATCCCATCCCATTACACCCAAACCTATCTAGTCCCATCCTATCTCATCTTATCCCATCCCATCCATTCTCATCCCGTCTCATCCTATCCCATTAAGATGTAATCCTGGACAAATAAATGTCTCCTTTTAATAACGACTGTGTTCAGGCTTCAGAAACTCCTCTCTGTGGTGGACATTTTGGAATGGTTCAGACACTAGGAGATTTCCTACCAGCTCCAGGGCTTAGGGGGAATTCAGGTCATTTGGCCTGAGTACGCTGTCTCTAGTAGACCAGTCCAGGTAAACCCAGCATTTCTGGCCTGAGAGATTAATACAGGGCCGCTGTGTGCCCCTGCCGTGACTGTTTTGGGGCCTGTTATGGAAACCCTGCTTTGTTTCACTCTCATACTGGACTTTGTTCCCAGTCCCGTTGTTAGAGGGATGTGGGTGTGCTGAGAGCGAGTCCAGGGTTGATTTAGGGTGAATGAGAGAATGAGTGTGTGTGTGTGTGTGTGTGTGTGTGTGTGTGTGTGTGTGTGATATGATTGGCCTTTTAGAGAGTTGTTGCTCTGGGCCGGTGGCACAGCAGCAATGCTAATGCAGTCTGCCTCCTGCTGTTATGACAGATAAACCCAAACTTTTCCTGAAAAGTCAAAGGCAATTTGCTGCTCTTCTGGAAAGGTTTGTGTGTATGTAAGTGTCTTTGGCACATACTGTAGTGTCAGCCAGTGTATGCTTTACACAGCTTGTCTGTGTTAGTATGTGTGTCAATTACTATGATTATCAGCTTTGTTCCTTTTAATTCAAATGTAAAGATTGAAAAGTGTTAAGAAAGTAGAAGAAATTAAGGCATTGTCCAGTTAAAGAGCATCACAAACAGCCTTGTCAACACTCATATCCTGAAGTCTTCTTTCCCACTGTTCTCCCCATTTTAATATTTCCTCTCTATTTTTAGCATGCTTCAAACATTCATGTTTTATGATTATATGTTTAACCTTTTCATTTGTAAATTACTTCAAAAGTGAAAAAAAAGCATTTGAGGTGATCCCATTTCATTGGATAGTCCCATTTCCCAAGTTGAAATTTGAAAACAACATGAAATCATCACAGCTTAATTAATTTTTTTATATTGCTTGCTGCACTCTGAACCCATGAAAATATCACTGATCAGGGCTACTGTTAATAGATACCTTTACTGTATTTATTTACTGTTATTTCAGGTGGAGCTCATGTGAAATTTCTCTGTCAGGATAAATTTTTTGATTATTCTGACATCACATGAATCCAACATAAGAAGTTGCTTTACCATGGAATAGAAACTTCCCTGGACAATACCCACCCACCTTTTGACAAGTGAAAACCTTATGGCTTCATCCACTGTTGTGAAGAAACTTAGCGATACCCCCATCTTGTGTCTAGACTTGACAGAAATGATCGCAAATGACCTTCTGACACATCTTCCTTCTCTGCTCTTTTTAACAATTCACTATTAATTGCCACTAGTTGTTATGATATAGTCACACGTGGGTCAACCATGGACAGACATTGTCTGATTGGCTTTAATAGTTGCTAGGCTATTAATGCTGTTAGCTAATGCTAACTGCTCTGTAACGGGCTGTGTACACATTTTGGTTGGCCTCTCAGTTTTTGACCAGCCCTACCTCAGCCATGCATAACCAGTTATGTGGCTTGTCCATACCCACATGCCCTCAATGAGCCGCACTCCAGAATGGTGGCTGTTCCCTGATGGGCCCATGTGTTTTGTGAGGGCATGTCGAGGCCCATGTTGCCCACAATCTGCCCACGGTAGGCCACATTACACGATGTTAGGGAGGTTCTGCTACTCACTAACCCATGAAGTGGCTTGTTTTTGCTTATGTGGGTTCACCCAAGCCCATGTTTCCCACAGTCCCAATATGGGCCAGTCATCTTTAATGTAGCACTACCCCAAAATTTATTTTAGATATAAACCAGCACAGAAACGTTACTCCTGTCTGCGTTCATAAATGATCGAGAGAGCATACAGTCATACATTTAAGCAGATGACATAAAATACTTCTTTGGTGTTGCTCTTTTTTGCTTGAATGTGGACACCTCTGTAAAATATGTGTTTGATTCTACTCCCCTCTCTATTCCTGCACCAGGTGTTAGTGAATGCCCGTTTCGATCCGAGCCTGTTGAGGTTTATTCAGAGTCCCAGGACTCCCCCGCCTCCTGCTGGGAGTGGGGCCTTAAACTAATAGATAAAGCACATGTTCCCTCTGGGCATCTTCCCTGCCAGCCACTGCTCACTGCCTAACACACACAGACGCCAGCACAAGTGTAGAGCCGCTCCCTCAGGCCACTCTGGAGCGCGTCTAATGGGGTTTCATGTGCTTCACTACCTGCGCTGTGTTTTTGAGGCTAGCCAGCTGGGCCTTCTTGGCTCAGGCTAGCACACTAGCGCCAGTGTTTCCACATAATGGGAGCGGTGCTATGCTAAAATGAATCCTGGGGCAACGGAAAAGGAAAAAAGAAGCCTAAACACAGGCCGGGTGCATTTTTGCACCGGGTGGGCTTAGAGTGCGTTGTGATTCAGGGGAAATTGTAGTTAAGGCTGATGGGTAATGGGGGTGTGACACGTGGCATGAAAGGTTTATGCCATGCACCCTCTCTGCAGTCTGTGGTGTGATGACAGTGGGTATTTATAAAGAAAGCTAATGGTTTAAAGATTTGAGACTGGCAAGGTCAACAGTGCAGGGCTCCATCAGTGACATTTTGATGTATTGTGATGGAGATGCTAATAAGGCTGGTCAGTGTAAAGAGGGTTAAGTGTTTAATGTAATATGATATAATGGGTTCCTCAGCTCAGAAATGGGAGTGGAAAAACATCCAATCATACTATTATGACATATTATTATGATTTCAAAGTCTTTTTTGGTCCATTTAGTATGGCAAGTTTACCTGTAGCAGGTTCATGACCGTAACTCATCATGACTCATTTAGTGAATAACATTATCTTAAGACATAATGGTTCATACTTTGCAAACTTTGACACCCTGCATCACTATCACACATTCCTTGGAAGCTACTAAGTTTTGTGAAATTTCTTCAATATGGGTGCAGCATCAATAGTGTTCTAAAGAAATGAAATGTGGTTTTCTTACACCTGGCTACATGTGTTCTTCTAAAATTCCACTTGACTCACTCCAAAAATGGCTGCCAATGGCTTCAACCAGTGCATGTCTTGAGATGTAAAATTTCACAAAATGCATCAATACCACATTTTTTGATAGCACACCAAATTTTACCAATTTCATACATTGCGGGTGCTGCACCTGTAACAATTTTCTTTTTTTTTTGCTTTCTCCAGTATCTTGTTATTAAATTTTTCACTACATACATCATTAAGACACCTCTGGTATCTATGCAAAGATTGGTTTTGCTAAAGCTTAAGCTCAAACTTAAAAATCTGGTATGTTTATGATGCATTTATGGAACATTATGTGCTCATTTTTCAACATCAGAGTTCATATTACACACTGCAATGCAGTATTCCAAATCAGTGATTTTCAAGCCACAACTAGAATTATCTTGCAGTAAATTATGTCAATATTTGTGTTTTCTATTACAAATAGTGTAAACCATGAAAAAGAAACAATTTGATTTTAATGCCACAGTGATAATATTCTTGTCCATGACTTGTTTCTCATCATTTCAAGCTCCATCAGTTTTTAAAAGTGAAACTCATGTCCCACCCTGTTCCCGATGCTGTCAGTGGTAGTGGATGAGGCCCTGTGGCCATAAGCTATGTCCAGTCTAAAAAAAAAAAGCTGGACACACGCAAGTTTCCATAACTGTTCCACTCCAAGTAGGGAAACATCCTGCTTTCAGTTAGATTTCCCAATTCTGGAGATTTCTTTCTCTCATTTTCTGGTGTCAGCCAGTCGCTCACCCTGAAAATCCCTTTATGGCATGGACAGGATTGGGCTGCCTTGCTGGAAAAGGACTGAGAATTTTCCCCTCTTGAGTGCTTGGTGTGTTTTGCTATGTAGAAGATGGCACAGCTCAGCTGGAGCTTTGATTCCTCTACTTGCTTTTTGCTGTTCATTTTAAGTCTGGAATGTTTCTTGAGCTTCCACTTTCCATCTTGTGATGCATGTTGTGTACTATATAGTGAGTAATTTAGAGTGAAACTTATTACTCATGTCTGTGTTCATTAAAGCTTTATACAAAATCTGACATGCACTGTGTGTCTGACACCTTTCTATCAGAGTCAGCATTAACTTTTTGTACAACAGGAGCTTCTCTTTGAGATCAGATGGGCTATACTATAGCCTTCACTGCCCACATGCATCAGTGAGTTTTGGGTGCCCATTGCAGTTCTCCTTCTTTGGATCATGTTTGGTAGGTACTAACTACTTCATACCAGGAACAATCCACATGACCTACTGCTTTTGAGATGCGCCGACTTTGTCTAACCCTCACAGTTTGGCCTTTATGCTTCTACTTGATTTTGGAGAACTGACTGTTCAATTCAAATATATATATTATATATTATATATTATATATTATATATATCAATTCAAAATACATCTCACCCCCCTGACAGTAGCCACTGTGGGGGGTGTACATATGAATTATAATGTTTAAATCTGGTTGATAAATGGCTCAATTTTTTTCTTCATATGGCATCTCACTGCTGAAAACGACTGGAGCTAATTGCTAATTGCATGTGTTTTGGAGTTTTTAAAGCGCTGCTTTTGGACTCTCTCAGCTTTTCAATTCCCTTAATTTCCATACTCTGCTTTAGTTTTTATCCCCCATCCTGTCAAGCCCCTAATGTTTGCATTTCCCTGTTCTGCCATTAATTCTTTGATCTTTTTCTAATGCTCCGATTCCATAAAATCCAATCTCTAAAAGCCTTCTCTTGACTTACAACTTAAGTTGCCAGAGAGGATGCTAGTAGGCTGCCATGTTTGAACACATCTTCTTTCTCTTTTCCAGAGAGCATTCGTTTTCTTGTGGCTGTTTTAGAGGTCTGATGTGGAAGATCTCAGTGTGCTTAATCCCTGGGAAAGGCTTACATGCAGTGGCTGAAACACTTAATGCTCAGTGTTAGAAACCCAATATTAAAATGCGCTAATTCTGTGAGAATGCTAGGCTCCTAGCGCTATGCTAAATAGGACAGAGCTTGCTGAAATGTGTATAGACTCTCAGTATATGGCCTACATATTCATTCACCAGTTTCAAATCTAATATGGAATTTGTATTAATTTACAGCCCAGCTACACTTTATTAACCCATAAAATCCCAGGCTTATTATTCAGCAATTACATGGGCAGTGATACAACTACCTGATATTTTAAATTTACAGAGATGTAAAAGATGTTTGAGCCTATCATTGGTGCTGACAATTTCACGCTCTATAAATTCATTACATAAAGTAAATGTAATCAAAATGTTTTATTTCCCTGCCAATTTAAAAGGCAAAATATTTATGAAAAGGAAGCTGTATTAAACATTTTATACAATGGGCCCATATCCTAGAAATACACATTTTTAATGGGCTTTTCTAGAAATAGAACATTATTTGATGTATGAATCAAACATTCTTATAAAAATAGCCTGATTATAATTTGCTGATTTGGTAATATCACAAAACATACTATAGTAGTGACAGTAGTGGTTCTGGGTATCCATGCTGAAGTTTGAAAGCGGCTCACTGTAACACAACCAGTGAGAACAGAACTCATTTACATATTTCAGTCTTAAGGTACAGTAATATAAACATGCTGTTTGTAAGGGATAACAGATGTTGGAAGACTATATCTAAAAATACAAAAAGCTGATTTATACTAGAGAAATGTTGGATACCACAGCAGCTAGATATCACTATGATCACATTGTCATGAATGGGTGTTAATTCTAAGTGCAACCAAAGCCTTAAGTTGTTTTTTCACTGAATGGTATCAGCTTGACTCTACTTGACTCACCTTTGGTACATGGCACCTCACTCATTTTTCACTGTAGATGATTTGTGCTCAATGTAGCTGATGACGCAGCATTAAACTAATGTGATGTCACCCTGAAGGTATTATGGATTGGAGACAGATAGATAGATAGATAGATAGATAGATAGATAGATAGATAGATAGATAGATAGATAGATAGATAGATAGA